>PVLC010002513.1:72629-113649 GCA_004027655.1 Graphiurus murinus | reverse complement strand
TCTGCAAAGCAAAGGAAACTGTCAAGAACCTCAACAGAGAACCTACAGAGTGGGAGAAAATTTTTGCCAGTTACACTTCAGATAGAGGTTTAATATCTAGGATATACAAAGAACTCAAGAAAATCGCAACTAAGAAAGCAAATAACCCAATCAAAAAATGGGCAAAGGATCTAAATAGACACTTCACAAAAGAAGAAATCAGTTATATTTTGAACCTATAGAAATGTCATTTATTTCTGAGGGATGTTTCCTATTGAAACTGTTCACTCAAAAGAAAAATGAGGCTGGAAGATGATGATTTTAATTATTATGTTTAGATGTAGGATGTGTCCTTAAGAGTTCATTTATCACTATTCAGGGTTGATATAATTAAGTCATAAGGGTGTAATCTCATAACATTATAGTGGATTTACCTGGGTGGTAATCAAGGCTGGTGGGATGTGGCTGGAAATGGTGGATCCCTGGGGTGTGACTTTGGGGATAGTGCTTCTTTGAATCCGCTTGCTTGCTTGTCTTCTTTTGCCTCCATCCTCCAAGATATGAGAACAGAACCCATGCTCTCCCTCTCTGTTCTTCACATCACCATACTCTGAGCTCTTCAGATATAACCCGGTCTGACATGAACTGATACTCTACTCTAGGGCCAGCCTCAAAAAAAAAAAAAAAAAAAAAAAAGTTGTGGTCAGTTGTATTGGATTATAGCAGTGGCAATGTTGACTGAGACAATTATATAAACAAAGGAATGAAATAAATATAATTTTGTATAACAACCTATTCAACAACACTATTCAACAACAAAACATTAAGCAAACCAATGAAATGTCTCCTGGGTATTTATACTGGGAATTATCTAATGAAACATGAGGGGAAATTGATATCCCAACTGTTTTGACCAAGTCTACCTGCTGTTGCCATTTCCCCTTAAAAATCCAGCCTCTCTAGACCTCTCTCCAGCCTCTCCCTTTCTTATTAGTTATGTACTCCCTGTATCATATCAATTTCTGATTTCGCTCTCTCTCTCTTTCAACCTATATGCTATATATATTCTCTCATTCCCTACATGGTCTCATTCTGTCTTATGTTTATATAATATTGTATTATATTTATTCTCTAGCCTCAACTTCCTTTTCTAATTCATATTTATTGTGTTACAAGTAATACAATGGTAATATATAAAGGTGATACTCCCAATCTCACTAACTCTTATATGGATGGATGAGGAGGTAACAGGGTGGGTTTTGGAAGAAAATATTCAAAGAGCTGTATGCATGTATGTTTTCAACACACTGAGCCCCATTATGGTGTATAATTGCTGTGCACCAAAAAAACAATTTTAAAGAATTAGATGTTTGTTTAATAGATTTCTTAAGCCCAATTTTAGATGTAAAATCTGAGTACCTCATATTTTACTGAATGACAGCTACATTCTTCTTATTGCCAAGATCTAAAATCTTTTATATCCTGAAGTTAGTAAATCAAAAGTGAAAATGCACACTGAAGTTCCATGATATGCTAATGAACTGTATGATCCAAATATATGTTTTTGCATAGTTAGAATATGAATTAAAGATAAAAATAAGGTGATAATTTTAACAAATATATTTGCAATACTGAGAGGAATGGTTTAGTAAATGATTGCTAGAAAGTAAAGAATAGAGATAAGAAATATTTGGGAAATTATCCAGGACAGTCAATTCATTCAGGTTCATCCATTCTTAGTCCTTCAGTTCTTGGTGAATGGTTTCTCATTTGTCTCATGTAGCCTCTGAAATTTCACTTCTGCCATTTTGCCTTTTGTCTCCTAAACCTCTTCCCTACACTTTTAATTTATTGATTATGGGAAGAAAAAATATTTCTTGATTTTTTTTTATTTTAAAGAAAATGGCTATGCATTATCTCTTGACCAACTTTTTATATAGAAAGAAAAAAAATCAAGATAATCAAGCTCATTTTTAGGATAAGATTACCTATGACTTAAGATATTTTAGGAAATTTATTTTTGTTAAATTCTCTTTTATTATGATGATTAAATGTCTAATGCCATTGTCTTTATTTTTCCTATAAACAAATTATTTTACATAACTCAATAGTTAGACTTAAATCTAATATTCAAATTTAAAATGAAGAATTATATATTATATACATTTTCATTTTATTTATATTTACTCATGTTTCTTTGTATATTTAATTACACAATTTTCAGACTAAGTTATTACTGTTTTGAAGGGCAATAAACTGATAACAATTTCTTTTAATTCTCTTGAATTATTGGAATACAACTGTGAATACAATGATTTGATTTCTAACAATTATTGACATTTGACATATTTTTTGTGTGTGTTGAAGGTTGCTGTAAAATTTGATTTCACACAAGGAATAGGATGTGTTGGTAAGAATACTGAAATAGTAATCTTAAGAACTGGGTTTGGTACTTTAAAATTTTAAGGTATGAGTTTCTTTATCTATTAAAAAGAAATAAGCTCTATTAGCTAAAGTTTTCTTCTAAATTCAAAATCTTACCATAGTTACTTCATATCCACAATCTTGGAATTATATATCATATGACATTCTAGTACCCATTTGCTATACAGTTCTCAATGGCAGACATTATTTCAGGTGTCTATTAGATATTGTTACACATCAGGTTTGAAATTTAAAATTCGTGGTGGAAATTGTAATTGAACTCTAAAGCAATTCGTCTCAGAATAAATCTCCCAAAATGATTCAGAAGAGTAACATTTAGGTAAAATATTTTTCTGGACGCAATAAGCTTCTCTGAAGTGAAGTGTGAGCATATGTTTGAGGTAAAACATTTAAGTTTGTGTGTTTAAACACCTTAAGAACTTCAATAATGACTATCTTTTCTTTTTTACAGGTGGTAAAGAGCATCAGTGTAAAATTATATGCTTATCTGTTCCATTTATTAACTTTTTAAAACAAAAGACACAAAAAAGAGCTACAGCAGTCCATGATATACTGTTCTTAGATCACGCTACCTTCTTCCCACACCCCATTCTTCCTAGTTTTTGTTTGTTTGTTTGCTGTCTATCCTAATGATAGAAAAAAACCCATTGGGCCTGTAATTCAAAATGTTTGTCCATTGCTGTATGGCAGTGGTGTCTCTTCTATATTTCAATAGCTCTTTTCCTCATATTGCAATAATCCTTTCTAATGAAATCTGTCTTTAAGTGTGGATTTAGTTTGGACAGCGTTCAAGTTATTGGAATATATAAACACACATTTTACTTAAGAGAAGAAATGCTTTTCCACAAGTATAAACATAAAGAACATAATGATCTAGTGTCTAACAAGGAATTACGCTGTTTAAATGTAAATTGAGGCAATTATAATTTCTGCCTTTCAAATTTGCCTTTAGAACATAATTTTTATTATTAGAGATAAAAAGGAGCTTAAAAATGAACTTGATTTTCCTAAAGACCAACCCACTAAGCAATACATTTTCATATAAGGCTAATTTTGCTTAACTAGAACATACTTATTAATTGTGCTATAAATTATATTACATGTTTTAGTGCATAATATAGAAAGATGAATGCTCTAGAGAATATTTTACTGTCTCACTCTCAGTAATGTTATTTTTTTCTTCCAAAGCAAGTTTAAAATTAACCTTTCTTTTAAGACTATTCCGTGATTCTACAAGAGATTACATTATATGAAAGTCCTTCCTGGTCTTTTTTTCTACACTTGACACTTGATTTCCACCTGTGTAACTGGCTGTCTGGCAGAGCAGAAAGGGCTTTTCAAATAGAATAATATAAGCTTCAGTTCAGCTAGTGGCTGTGGCATTCATTTTCAGTTTGAGCTTTTGCAAATAAAATAGCCTGTATATTTATAAAATGAAGGTTATAAATTTGCCTTGTCCAATTGGTGAGAAGATTAACTCGGATAGAGATACAGGACATTGCAGAAAGCAATTGGTCCTTAGTAAACAATGATCCCTATCACTTCACTGGAGTGACTTGCCAATGACTTTAGAGAATCACTCAGGATGTGCTTATATGCTGATGTCTGCATACAAAACCATGAATGCTGTGAAAATGTAGAACAGCCAATAAAATCTTTACTGTTTTCTGCATGAAAGCAGTTAGTTCATTCTTCATTTTCTTCTAGGAAAGCACATGGAATTCTTAACATAAATCTGGAAAAGATATCCAAAATCACTTTTTATATAATTCTTATTTCCATTTTTCCTTCCATCACTATTCTTTCAAAATCTAAGTCCATTTTTTCACAGTCTACTCCTACAGTGTCTTGCTATTTATTGAAATTAATAAAACTAATGCTATATGAAAAAAAATCAGCATTCATGGAGGCCAACTAGAAAACATGGGTTTTAAGTATTAAATTTATCTGTCTCACTCTCTTTTCCCAACTTTTTAATCTTGGGTTCTTCTTGTTTCGCTTTGTTCCTATTTTAGATTATGTGACTACATGCATTAAAACCATATGGTAATTAAGTTACAAAGAATGACACTGCTCATCATGCATTAGTCACTTCAATCATTAAATGTGAACTGACATTCATTCATGCATTGGTTCATTCATTCAATGTCTAGTCTTTCAGACTATATTCCATTCTAGTAGAAGGACAGATCACATTCCAAAGTATTTTCCAGGATATACTCAAGCCAGTTGTGTGAGTGCTTCAATAACTTGAACATACATGCTTGTAATCCCAGGACTTGGGAGACTGAGTAGGAGGATCACAGTTTTATTTATTTTATTTATTTATTTATTTATTTATTTATTTATTTATTTATTGCTGTACCAGGGATTGAACTCAGGGGCATTCTACCTCCGAGTTATACCCTCAGTCCTAATTTTTATTCTTTATTTTGAAACAGGATCTCACCAAGTTGCAGAGTGCCTCACTAGGTAGCTGAGGTTGGCCGCAAACCCGGATCCTCCAACCTCAGCCTCCCAAATGCTGGGATTACAAGCGTGCGCCACCACCATGCCCGGCTCAGGATCACAGATTTGAAGTTAGATTCAGCAATTTAATGAGACCCTCAGCAATTTAGGGAGATCTTGTTTCAAAAACAAACAAACAAACAAACAAACAACAACAAAAAAAACCAGATAGGACTAGGTTTAATCCCCAGTACTACAAAAGAGAAAAGAAAAAAAAATACTATTCCCAATGTCTTGAGTGGCATTCATACTGATGGAAGAATTCTAATATAATTGTAGGTTTTTTTTTTTTTTATTTGTTTGTTGTTGGGGGTATTGTTTGATACTAAGGATTGAACCCAGAGATATTTCACCTCTGAGCTAGACTCACCAGGACCATTTTATATATTTTTTTAATTTTGAAATAGGGCCTAGGTAAGTTGCTGAGAGACTCACTAAACTTCTGAGACTGGCGTCAAACCTACAATCCTCCTGTCTCAGCCTCCTAATTACTGGGATAACAGGTATATGACACCATATCCAGCTCATTGTAAGTTTTTAGTAGAGTTTTAGTGTGAATTATGAATAGGTTTAGGATCATCTCAGATACCTATTTTTTTTTATATATCATCCTTTGTAATGCTCATTCATGCCCCTTATAGAGCTTTCTACTAATATATCTTATTTAAAATGATAGATTAATAGGAGTCCTTTTGATGAAATGAGGACTATTCAGTTATATGTCTGTTGCTCACATTTTCATTCTTCTTATAAGATAATTTTCTCATTTTAATGTAGTCTTTTTGCATCATATTCTTTTACAGATATGTATATGTGTGTGTTTACATGTGTAATGTTCAAGAAATATCTGTTTATCCAAAATTTATGAAGATATTTTCTTTGACACTTTCTATAAGCTTTATTATTTTAGCTTTTGAATTTACATATATATTGGACCTGGAATTGAGTTGTAAATGGTGTGGAATAAGGTTCAAATGCCATCTGTTTTCTATATGTGACATTTATTAAAATTTATTAGTTGAACAAACATTTCTCTCTACCAAGTTACTTTTGTCAAAAATCAATTGTCCATGTATGTGTCACTGTTTCTAAACACTTTATTCTTTACCATTGATTTGTTCTTTGATTTTAGTATTCCTATATCTTAATTGATACAGCTACACAACTAGTATTTAACAGGTTAAAAATATCCTTGTTAACTTCTTTTCAATATTGTTTTGGGTATCTGAATCCCCAAATAACTTTCAGAATGACCTTGAAATTATCGAAACACAGAAAAAAAATGAACAATAGAAAAGTGGCATTTTGTTTAGAATTGCACTGAATCTTTAATTTATTTGGGTATAATACTATCTTTATTGCATTGGGCCTACCAGTTATAAACATTGTACATTCTTACATGGGTTAGGTCTTTAATATCACTTATAGTACCTTATAAGTTTCTTTGGTAGATTTATTCATATTTAAACAGTATTTTATGTTGTTTTACATTGTTTTATATTTATTTAGAGGACATAAAATGAATTTTTGTACATGTACTTGATGCTTGGTTAATCTTCCTAAATTTATTTATAAACATTCTAATAATTTGTAGTTTTTTCTAGATGTCTTACTTTCACAGTTGTGTCATTTGAAAATATAGTCTTATCTATTTTTTCCACTTCTTATATTGTTTTCTTTATAGGAATATAGAACTTATAGTAAACTGTTAAATAGAAGCACTAATAAATGTAAATTCTTATCTTATTTCCAATCCAAAAAGGTAAATTCTAGCATGTCACTATTTTATATTGTTTTCTGTATTTTTTATTTTCATCCTTATAGTTTCTTTCTATTTGTAGTTTGATACTTTTAAAAACCAGCAAATTTGATTAAATATCATTATTACATATTATTCATTTTGTTGTTCATGTCTCAACTTTTAGAATGTAGTCATATTATGAAGTATTATAATTAATTATATTAATAATTCTTCTTTAAAATTCTACTTTAAGGCTTGCCAGTACTTATATCCTTAATTGGGAACAAATCTCTAAGATTATAAAAATTCAATTGCAAATTGTTTTCTTTTAAGTTTTATGTTATTCTATGAATTGTCTCATTTTATATTACTGGCTTGGCAACAATAAGATAACTTATATGTTTTAATATTATTTAAATGTTGTATTATAATTTAGGATAAATGTAATGAACCTAGTTGTTATCATTTGACATATTGTTAAATTTTATTGTATACCATATACATGATTTGATATATGAAACAAATTTTATATTAAATATTTACTTTTAGTTCAATTTTAGTATCTTAATAACATATTTGTCAAGAAAACTTTAAGTACTCAAATGGAATAGAGTGGTAAAAGAAAGTCCTTTGCATATATCAATTACTAACATTTTATAATTTTTTGGTTGTATTTTTTAGATACAATTAAAACCTTTTTTGTTCATTTATGTCCTTAACAATCTGGAGTTACTTCTAGCCTTCTTGCTTTATTTCTCTTCTTAAAAATGATCACTTTTAAGCCAGGCGTGGTGACCCACGCTTGTATCCCAGCATTCGGGAGGCTGAGACTGGAGGATCCGGGTTCGTGGCTAGCCTCAGCTACTTAATGAGGTTCTCTGCAACTTAGTGAGGTTCTCTGCAACTTAGTGGTAGAATGCCCCTGGGTTCCATACCCAGTACTGAAAAAAAAAAAAAAAGATCACTTTTAGTACACTATATTTTCCTTAATTATTTTATTGATTGCTATTCTTTCTCTCTTTACAACATGTATGTTTGTGTACTTTCCATGGATCTAACCTGGAACTAAAAACAAATGTTTTGAACACTGAGAGAATTTAAAGATGGTATTAACATTTCTGGCACAAGGGCTGGGGTGTAGCTCAGTGTTAGAGGATAGGATTAGCATGTGCAAGACCCTGAGATTGATCATCAGAACTTAAAAAAAATCCTATGATCATTAAAATGGTTAATATTTTTGCTAGATGATATAAGGAGGTGATTTTTGTTAGTATTGTAATACATAAAATGAAGATATTTAAATTATGTAGCGAACTCCATATTATTTTAGACATATTAATATCACAATATGATTAACAATTGTTTTATTTTGTATAATTAATTTAACAGTATTTAATTTACTCTGTAAGGCAAAGTAATTATTACTTTGTAAACTGTTCCATTACTACTCTGTTAGGTAGCGTTATTATTTCTATTTTAATATGAGGAAACTGAAGTGTAGAGAAATTAAGAAACATTCTCATTACATATTAGATAAATCAGTTTTCTAATCCATATTATTCAAATAACAGGAATTCAGTTGTAATTCTGTATCACTGTAGTTTATAAACATGACTGATCTTTATTTTACTTGATTTATGCTAATTACAGAAAACTATTTTAGTAGTGTAAATATGTTAAGACAATGGAAAATGAAACTCATTGTATCAGTTTGGGTTCAGTTCAATCTTCACACAAACTAAAGGTCTGCAAAGGGGGTCAGAAGATCAGAGAAAGTCAATAGCTAACCTTGGTGTAGGTGACAGATTGGAGTCTACAAGGAATTCTAGGAGCTAGAATTCTAGGTTTTCTAACTTTAGCAGAAGGACCATATTGGTGGTATGGTATAAAAGCATATGGCAGAATTATAACTCTTGTGGATACTGTCTTCTTGAGTTTGCAAAAAAATCAATTGTTTTTTTAAGCCGATGGTGATTCTCAGCATGTTTAACACTGCTCTTAAAAATGTAAGAAATACTGAAAAACCAGTTACATATTTCCTCTAATCAAGAACTGTTAGGGAAAATGACTATTCTTTTAGATCAATCTCCTAAGTTTTGCATATTTCACTTTTGACCAATTATCATCTAGAATGAGATTCTAGGAACATAGATTCTAATAATCTAGCTGATTCTATACTAGTCTATCGCATATTGTTGGAAAAAAAATAGATTAACAATGACAGGCTATGGGCAAAATTTAAGGACTAAAATATTAAGTTACATGAAATAGAAGAGAATTGAGGTTGATAGTAAATTTAATGCATTTTTCCTTCTAATCCTCTATTTCCAATTTCACATCCTGGTTAACATTTACTCCAGATATCTAATGAGAATTTATATAATTAAAATCTAAATGTAATAAAGTATATTTAGGCTTTATGTTATCTATATTTTCTTCCTTAATATATGGATGATAAATTATTTCATGACCTGTTGGTGTTATGAAAACATAAAATGATTTCCTTATTCTTTTCTATGTCTTTTATACTACAACTTCTCTCTTGACATATAACTGAGAAGTTCTCTGACTTTTATCATGAAACATGATCTAATTTTTACTTTTTGTGATATTTCAATATATTTTCTCATTATTGCAGTGAATTTCAACAATTTTATATATGTCCAGTATATCTAGGTTTTGCATAGTTTCAAAAGAGCATTTTTAATATAAAATGATTTTAACTTGAAGGTTATGAATTGCCTTACACACACACACATCTGCATATATATATATATATATATATATATATATATATATATGTATGTATAAAATTTTTAAGTATTTTCTTCTCATCAAGTTAAGTGCTATGAATTGGAGCTGAAATATATCTCAAAGCTCCTGTGTTCAGGACAATGCAGGAATAACCAGAGGTGGGGTATTAGGAAATAATTGTATTATGAGGGCTCTAACTTGTCAGAAGATTAAACCATTTGGTAGATTAGTAATTTGACTGGTTTACTAAGTAAGGTGGGGCATAGCTAGAGGAAGTAAATCATTGTAGGGATGCTCTTGGGGACTCTATCTTGCCCCTCCTTCCTCTTCTCCCTACTATATTTATCTGCTGTCATGAGCAACTTTTCTGCACCACTGTCTTCTGCCATGATATTTTGATGACTTACTTTAGACCCAGAGCAATGGAGCTAGCCAACCACAGGCTGAAACCTCTGAAATCGTGAGCTAAAATGATCCTTTTTTTTCTTTCAAGTTGTTTGTCAGATATTTTAGTCACAACAATGAATGTTTAGCATACTAAACTTATAGATTTGTTTTTAATGTGAATTTTAATTATAGTATCTATTATAGCTTTCAAAAATGGACTGCTTTCACAGCATAATGTTTCTAAGTGCATTTACATTCTTACTTATTCAACTGTTTATTTTGAATGGCTGGAAGAATTTTTTTTTTTCTGTTTAATAGTGTCTATTAGTATTATGTAACCTAAAAAATGCCTGGTAATCTAAAAGCAGGAGCAAGCATAGAAATCAGTCAATGACAATTGCAAAAAAGAAATATTTGATATCAGATATTAGACCAGAATTAAAAAATTAAATTTAAGTATATACTCTTATTTTTAGTAATTCTAGAACACATAGTTTGTAGAAATTGGGATAAAACTGTTCAGATATGTTTTTAATTCAACTAATTCTTTGTAAATAGCAAATACTAAGTTATGATCCAAATTTATTACTAAGATTAGCCTTGAAAATAAATATGTGATTATCCAAAATTCACATGCTGTTCTTTGTTAACTATGGATCTGCTTTTATCCTTAGAAGAAAAACTCTTTTGCATAGAGAGCTTATGTCATTTACTTTATTGAATTCTGTCTTCTCTGCCAAGAATAAACCACAGGAACTTGAAACAATCATTTTATTAACTCCTATGTAAATGAACAATTATATATATAATAATAGACATAGAATATGAAATACCATCATGAAAAAGCCATGTTAAGAACTTTACCAATAGATTAAAAACAAAATAATAGAATCAAAATTCATTCATTTCATAGTCAAAGCAGTTATTCATGTTTCAAATTTTCTTAGTTTTAATCAGGCTTTTTAATACGCTCTATATACTTATTTGGCTATATAGCAATACAACTATTTTTCTCTCATGCTTCATGCTTCTAAATGTACATGAAGAATCAATTATGCCTGAATTGAAGATGCTGAATATGGTTGAAATGAGATGTTCACATTAAGTTTGGAACCCTAAGTGTAATCTAAAAGATGATCAAATTTAAGTGTATCTACTTTATGGAAAATTAAGATGATTCTAACACTGAATTGTTGAGATGATAGCGCAGTGCATTCAATTGGAAATACCAATCGTTATCCAATGTTTATCTGTATTTAAAAAATATTTCTATACTCTTTTGAAGGATACTAAACTAAGGATAAAACTTAGGAACATTCTACCTCTGAAATATGCCCCCAAATCTTTTTAGTTGCTGAGGCTGGCCTTAAAATTTTGACAGTCCTGTCTCAGCCTCTCAAGTACTAGGTTACTGCATGTGCTACTTCACCTGGTATGCTATACTTTTAAGATGGAGATATCTTAACTACTAAAAGATTATATGGGTGACAGTAGGAAAAAGTATTAGAGGAGTTCATAGAAGAAAAAGAAAAAGATCATTCGGGGAAGTATTTACTAAAGATAAAATATCTGGATATGAAATTTTCTCTGTGGTATATTAATTTTCTCTGTTGCTGATATAACTCTTTAGCTCATTTGTATTTTGTCAAAAATAGCATAACATTAAAGCTATTTACTTTGGAAAAACTGTAAAAGTAATAGTTCTGGAAGCATCAGTCTTGGATGAATTTTTTCTATACATGTTTTTGTTTAGATTTATAATATAGTTAACACTATTAATCTGTGAACCAAAGTAGCATTTTCAGAAATAGCTACTATATGTGGATTTTTCATTTCTCAGTCATTCATTTATTCACAGGCTCATTCCTAGCTTTTGACTCTTTATTATGTGCCAGACATTATTCTGGGCATTGAGGATGCAAGGCATACCTTTCCCACAGAGCCTAGGCTCTATGAAAAGTTGGAGAGTAGACACAATAAATAACTAAATTATAGAGAAGGATTCCTAAGCCTGGTTCTATTAATGTTTTGGTACAAATAATTCTTTACTGTGAGGGGATATACTTTGTACCATAGCACTTTAACAGCATACCTTGTTCTACCAGCTAGATGTCAAGATTCCCTTACAGAGTTTCAAAAATAAAATATGTTACCTGACATTATCAAAAGTCCCCTGGGAGAAAAAAAAAATGTTCTGATCTGAAAACCACAAATATACAGCATATCAAAGGTATATATCAGATGAATTTTCTTGATGGTTCTGGATCACAGGTTTTCTCATCTGTGGCTAAATCCAGAACTCTGGAGGACCTAGAAACAAGGGTATTGGGAAACACAGTCCTAAACTCAGCAGCTTGCTCCTAAGTATAAATCTACGTTATAGAAGATGTTAATTAATGTATAGTTAGCTATTCTTTCTTTAACAAGCAAGAACATAAACTACTTAGGAGAGGACTAATGCTTCATCCAGAAAGTATCTAGAGCTTTTAATTTTTGGCTCTTCCAACTTTCCCCAATAGAATATTTTCCATATTCTACAATTCTTTCTTTTAGACTTCCTCATCTCACCCCCATTCACTTGCTTGATATTTTAAAACAAAGACATGATCTTTAAATGTTTGGTCTAGTTGCCCACATTGATCTATCTCCTTTCTCTACTTATATCTCTCAGAAATAAGGAGACATCCATAAAGCATATGGCTATGGTGCAAGGTAGAATATATAATGAGAATAAAGTCTTATGGAATGAAATTTGAAACTCATTTCCTGTTAAACACACTGCTTTTGGAAACTAAAATTATCCAATTAGATGTTATCTATGCAACTTAGAGGGAAATCTTATTCAAATATTAATGTTGTTCACAATTATGAGAAAGAGCCTAGAAGTTTAAAGCTAAATAAGAAAAATATACTTTTAATTAAATAAGCACATGCAATCATGAAAATATAAGACCAAATTCCACATTAATATTTAATTAACCTCTTTTATTGGCTCTGTTTTATCATCTATAAAATAAGTAATATTGTTATCACAGTGGGGATATTCAGAAAAAAAAATTGCTTACAAATTACATTTTAATTGCCTTAACATGAAATATTGAACTCCTCATTGACTAATAAGAATCATGATGTTAAGGATTAAAATGGCCAAGTTATCACTAATAAAGCAGAGAAAGCAGTACACTGGAATTTTTTTAATAGATTTCCCTCAGTCTGTTTTTCACACTATAATAAATATTTGGTTAATTCAATAAGAATAATAGATGTGTTAGTTTCTAAGGTATTTGAGTTCATATTTAATGAACAATGCAACGCAGTTTACATCTAAGTACAAAAGTCCTCCACCTTCAAAATTGCAATTTAATAAAAATATATACAGAATACTTATTGTACTCAATTATTTTAAAATTAATACTTTAATCCATGTAAGCAGGATATTATATCTGAGCCTTTTAATATTCTGGGTTTATTTCTTTGCTAGATTTTTCTGTCACCATGACTCCATTAATACACATAAAACAAACTCTTGTTATTGAAATAAACTGGTATGGAGGCAAATGTTCCTTTCAAAACATCTTATAACCAAAAAAAATCATAATTCTACAAAATTTATTTTGACCCAGATACATTGGAGCATGCATGTAACATCAATGCTTTGGAGCATAAGACAAGAAGATTACAAGTTCAAGGCCAGTACATGGTAACTTTGCAAGACTCTGTTTCAAAGTAAAAAATAAAAAAGGGCTAGGGTATAGGTCAAAGGTAAAATGCCTCTGCACATCTCAATTTCTAGCAGCATTATATATCTCTACCCTATTACTAGTTATTGTTAATTTCAAATTATATTATAGCCATGTGTCTCTATAATCAACCCTAAAGTTTTCTTAAACAAGAATATATACAAATAAAATAAAGAAAATAGACATTGCTGAAAAACTTAAAAGTAGCTATGTGTTAATTTACACAGATAAGAAATAGCTTGGCCCCTATATATGGTTTAATTCAATATTTTTATAATTTCTTTTTTTAAGTAGTGCATTGCAATCATACATCATAATGAAGTTCAGAGTGATAGAGTTATACATGTACACAGCATTTGGTGAGCCTCCCCTCTGCTCTCACCCCACTCCCTTACCCTGCCCCATGCACAACATTGAGATTGGCATTGATAAGTTTGTGTATGTACATCATGTCCGTTGAAATATTTTCTTCATTGAGTCTTACTCCCTCAACCCACCATCCTCCCTTAGGCCCCCTCTATGACTCCATTAGGGTTTATCCTCCTTTGTCTAGAGTCCCTCCTGTATTCCAGTTTGTCCCTATCTTCCACATACTAGCGAAAATATCTGACTGTTCACTTTTTGTGACTGACTAATCTCAATTAGCATAATATTTTTCAGTTTCATCTATTTCCCTGCAAATGACATAATTTCATTCTTCTTCATGCCTAAGTAGAATTTCATTGTGTGTATATCCCATAATTGTGTATTCCATTCATCTGTTGATGGACATATAGGCTGTCTCCATAACTGGGCTATTGTGAATTGTGCTGCTATGAACATAGATATGCATGTGTCACTACGGTAGTCTGGCTTCAGTCCCTTTGGGTAGATGCCCAAGAGTGGTATAGATATATCATATCTAGGTTCATATCTTCTGAGGACCTTCCACACTGATCTCTAAAGTGGTTGTACTTATTTGCAGTCCCACTAACAATGTATCAGAGTTCCTATTCCCCACATCCTCACCAGAATTTATTATAGTGTTTTTAATGATTCCCATTCTTACTGTGGTTATGTGTTACTTCTAATTTGTATTTTTAAACTTTATTATACAGATAATTACCGACTAAAACTACGTAATAGCAACAATAAGCGAACCAAGGAGGTAGCTCAACAGCAGAATGCTTGACTAGCATGCTCAAGGTTCTAGATTTGATCCCCTGTGCCACACAAAACAAAACCACACAACCAAACAAACAAAATTAGCCCCTGGATTTATGCATCATATGTCTCAATTTACCAACTTATAGTACTATCACTCCACCAGTACTTCACTTATATTATCAATTAAAATTCCTTTTTTTAATTAAACCTCATCTTGAGTATAATCGAAATTTGGTATAACATTAAAATACATATAATTTTCTATGAGCAAGGAGTATGTTTTCCAACTTTGTAAATTCCATATTAATTATAATACAGACACAGAAAGGCTATATTTTATTAAAGGAAGATTTATAGAGTGTGCTTACCATGGAAGGTGCGCATTGTGTGGAAGCAACACTGAAAAGAGATTAGTGAGATCCAAGTCAAAGCTTCTCTGTGAGAGGCATCCACTGCTTGACAGATTCAATGATGTATGTTTATATATTCAGTAATATATATTCAACATTTCTTATATTCCAGGATATGTTCTAGGACTGGATTGCAGTATAGAAAAAAAATGCTATAGATGAAGAAATGAAGGTATAAAGTGGTTTGATAATATGAATCTTTAGTCTATTAAGCTGATTATACACTAATTCTAAATGTTAACCTCACCTCATGTCTCTAGATAGCTTGTTTTCCAGGAGTTTTAACACTTGAAGATCATCTTTATTTACACATTCATCTCAAAACTACTTGCTATAATATTCTTTGATATTCTTACTTTTGAAGAATAATTATCAAAATTATATGAATATAAGTAAGTAGTTGACTATCCATCTTTTCATCCATCTACCTATCTACACACACATACACACACCTATTAGATTATGATCAAGATAGATGGGGCAATTAATTTTCCATCTAATATTACTATAGAATAACACATATACTGGATTTAAATATACAAATTAAGCCAGGCGTGGTGGTGCATGCTTGTAATCCCAGTACTTGGGAAGCTGAGACTGGAGGATCCACGTTCATGGCCAGCCTCAGCTACTTAGTGAGGCTCTCTACAACTTAGTGAGACCATGTTTCAAAATAAGGAATAAAAAAAAAATAGGATTGGAAGTGTAGCTTGGAGGTAGAATGCCCCAGAACCACTATATATACATAAAATAAGTAATTTGTTTCCAAATGTAAAAGAATTTGTACATTTGAGAGAAATTACTTATGTATTTTGATTCAATATTGATGAAAGAAATGGGGCATGGTGTGCTCCTGTAACCCCAGTACTTGGGAGGCTTAGGAGGATCACAGGTTTAAGGATAGCCTCAGCAACTTGGAGAGGATGTCACTAACTTAGTGAAAGCCTGTTTCAAAACACAAGGAACTGGAGGTGTATCTAAGAAGTCGAATGTCCCTGGGTTCAATTTCCAATTTATTCAAATGAAAAAAAAAATATTGCTAAAACTTTGTTTGTTTGTTCTTTACCATGGTTTCATTCTTATTTTCTTTCTTTATACACAAATAAAAGAAAACCTCATCTTAGTAAAGTCAAGATGGAAAGTTGAAATTGAAAGCTGAAAAATAATTTTTGAGAATTGGTGGATCCGTTGCTTTAACATACTATCCCTGATTTCAACTTTCTTATTTAAAATAAAAACTAGATAACAACAATTAAAGGTTTTAATTTCATATATATGAAAAGTAGAAAACATTGTTTATTTTTTAACTGTTTCCTTAATAACTTTTAAAACTGGAAGCATCAACTAGAAACAGGGCAGGTTCCTAAGTACGTGTTCTTTTGAACTCCACAGTATCTAGCACAGTATATCATATGTTTAATAAGTTTTAAATAAATATTTGTTGACAAAATGAAGTATTTTAAGGTTACTTTGTAGAAAACAAATCTTTGTGAAAAAAATGTTGCTTTGCATTGCTTATCTGTTCATCTGATACAATAACCAGAAAATAGAAGAAACTATGATAAGCGAGGTGGTCTTTTTCTGCCCATTTATCATATTCGTGCCAATAACATAGTGCTTCAGTCATCTTATCAAAGGTCTGATCAGAAAAACATAACCTATGCCATAAAGTTTAGTGCAGGGTACTTAAATGTAAGAATGCTTTCTAAAAGTGACAGACTGAAAGGAGTCAAAAAGTATAGCAAGGCCATCCAGAGTTTATAAGCAGCAGAAAGGCAGTCCCACCCCTAAAATGAGCCAAAAAAATGGAAAGGTTAGTGACTTCAGAGACCTGTCGTTATTAAGGAGAAGCTCCAATAGTTATTAAGGAAAAGCTAGACCCCCAGAATACATGCAGCTACTTCCACAGATGCCACCTTAAGACAGGCAGAGAGCAGCAGGAATAGCCCATTCTCCCCCACCCCTTATTCCTGTTCTTGATTTTTCCAAAGAATTATTCATTGGCTTGAAGCAGTAGATAAGATACAATTTTTAAACTAATTATCTATGTTTCTACATTTCATAATTTATAGATCTTTCTTTTCTTTACTATGCATTCAGTGTATATTTTCTTTCTCTTTTATGGGTTCATTTATTAAGATTAGAAAATTATAATTTCTTTTGGTAATGAATCCTCTGTGTAAATAAAACACACTGTTGGTAATCCTCATAGCAACGCTTCAAGTTCCCTATGGGATCAAGGAGCAGGTCATTCTCCTTCCATATGATTTCTAATGGTACTGACAGGAGATTTATTTTCACCTCTTCCTTGTATTTTGTGGAGGTGGTAAAGCTCAGTGAATGTGGCTTACAGAGAGATATCCACTGGGAGACTTTGTGGTCAAAATATCCAAGTAGCAACTCTGGAATTTAAGTGATGTCTTGCTAATGGAGAGGGTCTATTTACCACTACTAGTGCTTTTTATTGGGATGGTTTGATAATTGGTGAGTGGATATCATGGATTTGTAATGTTACTGTGATTTTCTGCTGAAGATAATAGCATCCCAGAGAGACTGTCTCCAAGGCAAACCACATATTCCTAGTTCTGAAGGACCTGTTTAGTGTATAGTAAGAGAGGCTTGTATCATTTGCTAGAACATTAGTCCCATCATTACAGATAGCACATTTTCACCGATGGGAATTTGCAGCAAAGAAACTTTATTTTTTCTATCTAATTGGCTAATAGTGCAGAATTTCAACTTGGAGGGTCTCAAAATAGTTTTAAGCAATATGTCCTAAAAATGACAGCAACATCATTAAAATCGGCCTATAGCCTCCTGATGTGACCATTTTAAAAGTGGACTAATTTTAATTTAACAATACAAACGTTATCACATTTATTGAAAAAAATAGCTACCACTTTGTCATAATTTGTACATGTTCACATTTTCTAGAATTTTGAATGTTTGTTTTCTAAATGAGTCCAAGACAGATGAGCGTGGTGGCACACATTTGTAATCCCAGTACTTGAGAGACTGAAACAGGAGGATTGCAGGTTTAAAGCCAGCATCAGCAATGTAGCAAAGCCTTGTTTCCAAATAAAAAATGAATAAAATCGCTCTGAGGGTATAGCTTGGAGGTAGAATGCCTTGAGTTCAATCCCCAGCATCCTCCCAAAAATGAGTCTAGAATTATGAGGTAGAATAGACAAGTGCTGCAAATGTGACTTCTTTTCATTTACAAGGTTCCTTTATAATAAGAGAAAATCTGCCATTAAAATACATAATTTCTGTTGCTTGTAATCTATCATTCAGACTGAAAAAATCAAAAACATTATTCTCAGTATCTTTTTAAGTTTGCCATGACACATTGTATCAAGTAATAGATCATATATATATATATATATATATCCACATATATAAACATATATATATGTATACACATACATATGAGATTATACATATTTCTAATCATATTTGTGTGTGGTGCTAGGGATTGGACCCAGGGACACTTTACCACTAAACTGAATCCCACATCTTTTTTATTTTTTATACTGAAACAAAGTCTTGCTAAATTGCTAAGGCTGGTCTTGAACCTGTGATTCTGTCTCATCCTTTGAAGTACTGAGATTACAGGGATCTACCACCACGTCAAGCATAAAATTATTTCTTAAAACTAGAAAACATAGTTTTTTGGTGCACGGATTAAATACTAATTGTTTATAAAACATACTATAGTGCGGAATACATTTCCATCTTTATCTTTCTGTGTTACCCAGATAAAGTTAAAATATATATAATATTAATCCAGGAATATGTATACACTAGTTTCTGAGTACTATTAGTCTTTCCTGTTCAAATTTCTGTGCTCCCTCCAAGATTAATTTTGTACCAATTGGCATACTGCTCTTTCTATTATTACCATGGCATTCCATTTTGTCAATGAGTTATTAGATAGATGGAGGTAAGTTGCTCATGCTAATTAATGATACTAAAATTCTCTTAAATGTTAAATCATATTCTTGGTGTATTTAAGACAAAAGCATTTCCAACGTGTTCTTGGAGAGAGTTTTTTCTCCCTGAGCTGTTACCCTTAGTTCCCTAAATTAATGTATTTGGCATTTCTATATTGCAATGCTAATTTATTCAGTGAGCAAGAGGAAAATGAGGGAAAATAAGTGCTCTGTTCATTCTTGGAACAATGTCAAGATGCAAGAGAGAAGTCCTATCTTCCCCCCATTCATCTTTTCTCCTCCCCATTCTTTCTTCTTTCCTTCATTACTTCTTTTTAATCTTACTTATTTTTCCTATTTTCATTTTCAACGTATTGATAAATATATTTTTATAAACATTTTAAGAGATATATCCATTCTTTGTTTCAGTGTTAACAAACCACCAAAACATAGTGGTTTACAAAAGCAACCAGCTATTTATCTCAGTATTCTGCAGAATGGCATTGGTCTGGACTCAGCTGAGAGATTCTTCTAATCTGGGTCAAACTCAGCTGGGATTATTCAAGTTTCTTCAGTCAGTTGACAGGTTAGCCAGAGGCTCTCTGGTCCCCAGTGACCTCATTCCGATGTCTGGCTGCTGGATGCCTGTCAGCCTGGATGATGAGTGTTATTGGGCCACCTTTTTCTTACCCTTCATCATGCTAGCCTCAGACAGTTCACAGTGTGGCTTCAAGGTTTACAGAGCAGCAAAAGGCCAAGTTCAGCTGTGCAAGCTCTTTAAAAGTCTCTTCTTGTGCTGTGTTCTATTTCCTGTTTGATAAAGCAAAATCATATGATCAAGTGCTTAATTAAAAGCTATCACTGCAAATATCTGCCATAAAAGCTTATTCTGCTAGGTATCTACGTTGTTACTAGAAACAAGACTTGTATAATAGTGTGCAGCACAAAGCCAACTACTTTATGTAGACTGAGCAGAGAACAGAGAAATCATTGGTTTTGAAGTGCCTGCTATTCCTGTGGATTTTTCACAATTTAATATCACAAAAGTCCTGTGAGGGGCAATATATTTTGTTGCTTGATATGTCAGTGTGTGTGTGGAACGCTGAAATTGAGATTACCTTGCACATTATTAAGAAAGGGTGAGCAGCAGAACCAAGATCTTAATAAAGTTATGTCATGTGCCAAAAGTTTCTGTGTGTTTCTGTATCATCCTAAAAGAAAGGGGGCAGTAAAACAGCATGCCCCCGAATGTCTCCTTAGTGTTTCAAGAACCTAGTTAAGTTAAGGAAATAATGAGAGCAAGTCCAGATGCATAGTATTTTGGAGGACACTCACTTTTTCTCACACACCCTGGGAACCAGGGCAAGCTAGCGTTATCTGGAGAAAGCTACTTTCTTGCATGTTCACCAGGACAATTCCTTCTTGAGATACTGGCTGTATAAGCAAACAGCAAGCTGATGCAGTTTATGTCACTGTTACTGCATCCTAATGTAGAAAGCCCCTCCCTGTTTGTTGTTGTTTATTTTTTTTTTAATTTTTGTACTGGGGATTGAACACAAGGGTGCTCTACCTCTGAGTCATGCCCCCAGCCCTTTTTATGTTTTAATTTTAAATGTGGTCTCACTAATTTACCATGTGCTGGCCTTGAGCCTACAATTCTCCTGTCTCAGCCTCCCAAGTACGGGCACTAAAGCCCTCTCTTAGTTGGAATTGACATGGAACTGACTGAGGGCACGGAGGGGATGGTCTGTGTCACTCATCCAACTTGCCACCAATGGACCAGAAACCAAGTGGGAGAGGAGGTGCTGCTCAGCAAAGCAATGTGAGGAATGGAGGTCTATCTGTGAGCCTGCCACCACTCAATTCTTCTTAGAGAAGTCACTGACCTCTTGTAAGCTTTACCCATTAAGTCACATCTCTCTCATTCTGTCTCTGGTTACTTTCTTTGACCTGTCCACAACCTTTCCCACTGTACAGATGGGGTGTGGATGGAACACAAATCCTTTGTAGCATTCTGCTCAAAAAAGTAAGTAATAAAACCCTTCAATCGGCACACTATTCAATAGTCATTGGCACTATTATAGAAAAATCATCCCACAATCCAATTACCATATTAATTAGTATGTAATTACCATATAATTTGTTATATATTTACATTATATGCTGTAATTATGTTCTGTAATATATTTAATTTTTTTACTGGAATTCTACATTTGGGACAATGGACAAAAAGGATTGACTCCCACATGTGAGCAGCAACTGACTTAAGCTCTCACATGCTACCTGAGAGACAGTCTGATTGCAAAATTGCTAAAGTACACAAAGCAAATATTGAAAATGACAAGTGCATAAACTTCACTAAAGGCGATCTGTCCGCCGTGCCTGTGTTAGATCATTCTCCTTCCTCAAAGTCTTGAGTGACTATCCAAATCCTGATAAGGGGAAGCTACCAGTAATAAGAACTTTCTTTTTTTTTCAGTTTTATACAAAAGTTTGCCTTTTTTGCTACTTCTCAAATTCCTGTTGCTTATTTGAAGAATGTTTTATCTTTATTTTATTGGTTGATATTTTGTACTAAGGATTGAACCCAGGGGAGTTCTATTTCAGAGCTACATCCCAGCCCTTTTTATTTTGCAACAGGGTATCACTAAGTTGTTGAGGGTCTTGCTAAATTGCTGATAACAGGTGTGCTTTGCCTAGTTTTGCTTTATCTTTAGACTTGGAAGTTTTCTTTTTTAAACTCTTTCCCTATCATCTAACTCTATTCTTTTCTACATTTACAGAATCTACATTTTTTATTCATTTTCCTCCCACGGGTTTAGAAATAATATTTTTATCTAAAATTTTACTGAACATACATGAAATGTTTTCATAAAATGAAGAGTTCTCTAATGATTTTATTTTTAAAAATAATTTTATTGATGAATTAGAATTAACAACTAACAACATAAAGTGATTCAAAGTCATGCATTTATATATGCACACATCATTGGTGTGTTTTCCTCCAGCCATATGCCACCCTGCTCCCTTCCTCCTCCCTTACCTATATGTTAGTTTGATTAGTAGCTATACCTTCATTTAGGACCATAACATTATTTGAACTCTTTCCTTCCTCAAGACTCCTTGAGAAGAATTTTTAAAATTCAATTAAATTTCTCTATTTTTACTTTCTATTTTTGTATATACACATATATAACCATATATATGTATATATATATATATATATACACACATACACTGATCAGAATTTGATTTTATTGCTTGAAAGATAATTACGATGTCTCCTAAACTTCTAATGAAAATTTTGATAGTACCAAATACAGAAAAATAATCCCTATTAAAATCCGTACAAATTTCTTTGGCCCCTTCAAGCTTATTTTCTGCCAGCGAAATTTATCAATCTATATTGTTGCTAGCATATCATATATACTGTAAAATTGTTCATTTTGATAGTATATCAAGACAAAAATGAAACAAATCAAGTTTTTAAAAAGTAAAAGAAAAGTCCTAGAATTTAAGAAAAGTTTTAAAAGGTAACACATTTAGACCAAAATGAAAACTTTTATGGACTGTGATATAAATAGACATATTGAATTTAAAAGCTGAAGTAATGGTTTAAAATCTGAACTTTTTCCATGAAAAATTGACAGATAAGTATGTCAATTAACATTATTTTAGTTCAAATTAGTTCCCAGGAAAAACTGTCAATTATGTTATCTAATAAAATTTGTGTGCGTAATATATATCCCATTCTATATACACATGCATGCATATATAAATACATAAATGTTAAGTAACAGTGGCAAAATTCAATGAATTTGGGAAGAAATTCATGAGATCAGCAAAAATATTAAGTGAATTCAAATTTTCATTTTCTGTTATATATGAATAAGTATCTATAGAAAGTATGATTTTGTTAAATACACATACATTTACAAATTATTCCTTATATAATGAAATACATCACTAATGGCAGAAAAACCAATAGCACTGTTTAAAAGAAAATCAGGCACTTCTAATTAAGATTCATTTTTTGAGAGGATAGAGTAAATAGTTTCCCATGGAATAGTCCAAATTCCTATCAGGCTTACCTGGACTTCCTCCTTGCTCTCCTACACATGCTACTATCAATATTCACTGGCCTCTATTGAGGTGCAGCTTCTCCTGCCCAGAGATGGACAATGGTCTCTGGTTCTTCTTCACCTGATAATCTCCTTGTTCCTGCTCCCATATCCGGTGTCAATGCTATACCTCCTGCGCTCTTTCTTCTGGAAGCTCAAGCTACTTATTTTCTAGATCTAGATGTTCTTCTTTCAAGGACTTCAACAATTTTCTCCATAATTGTGGATACTCTGGGCTTCAGTCCTCATTGTAGATTAGGGAATAGGCCTTTGGGAAGGTTCCTTCTGGCATGGTATCTTAGATATCTCCTCTAGCACTAACTTCTCAGGTTCCAGGAGGGGCACAGAGTCTCTGAAAGGGTCAAAGATACCTAAGCTTCAATCCAGAGCTACACAACTAGGCCACCCTTATCACTAAGACTTGGGTCAAACTCTCCTTCTTGAATCCCTTCTCAGTATTTTCCTATATCATAACTTCCACATATTCTTGTGGAATTTTATTTTCTGTAGCTAGTCCAATTTTACATTCTTGTTTGATTGAGGAAACCCAAAAGTTCTTAATTTCTTAAATTTTTGCACATTTCTTCGTCATCTATTTCTATGGTAATGTGCATACGCGATTAGTTCCCTAGTTTGAGTTTTATATCTAAAATTACACACTTTATTTTATTTTTATATTTGCATTGGCATACTATAATCTCACATCATAATGTAGTTCACAGTTATAGTGGCATACGTGCACAGAGCACTTGTTGAGCTTTCCTCTGGCTCCCTCCACACCCCTTCCTTCCTCATAGAGGTTACTGAGATTGACGTTGGTGTTTTCTCATATACACACAATGTCAATGGAAGTGATTCCTTCCTAACTCCCTCTCCCCTCCCCATCCTCCCCTAGACCTCCCTGGCTCTACTGGAATTTCTTCTCCATCATCTGAAGTATTTTGGATATCCTGTTTATTCCCTAGCTCCCGCATATGAGAAAAATATACGAAGCTTTATTTTCTGTGATTGGCCAATCTCACTTAACATAATGTTCTCCAGGTCCATCTATGTCCTACAAATGACATAATTTTGTTCTTCTTTATTGCTGATTAGAATTATATTATTTATGTATACCACAATTTTGCAATCCATTCATTTGTTGATGGACACTTTGGTTGTTTCTATAATTTGGTTATTATGAATTATGTTGATAATTTTATAAACTCGAAAGACAAGCCTTTTATTCACTCAAGTGGGAAAACACCTTGATTTTCAGGCTACTGCATTTGCTAAATATTTACTAAGTCTTCTTAAGAGCTCAAACACTAAGAATTGGGCTGTTCTTTCTTTTCCATTTCTATCTTAAATAAGAGTAAAATAAAATTTTAAACAGCACATAGACTTGTATTAAAATGTGTCAAAATAGTTTTTCACTAGAGGGGAAAATGTCTGCTAGTAAAGCTGTTTGGAATCATCATGCCAAAACAATTCCAATATTACTGCATCTCATAGAATAACTTTCAAATAAATATAAAAAATACATGAGTGGAATTTTTATGTTGTTAGCCCTATTGCTATGATAATAACCAGTTCCCATCCTCACTTTTCCCATGCCACTATCATGTAGACAAAAATTAGATTGTATTTGACTGTTTCATAACCATATGGCTATGACAACATGTTTTTACTCTAGGATTGTCAAAGATAAGATCAAAATATAGTGAAGTCTTATTTCATCTTTATTTGACACATTTCTTAGCTTAATCAAAAGCAGCCTGCCTAGCACTCCAAGGGATATGAATATTCTCAGAGGCCATACAAGGTCCTATAAAGAATTCAGTACATCCCTCCTATGCCGAGTTACTTAGTCTCCGGAGATCTACTCCTATAACTCTAGTTGTTCTTGTGACTCAAATCATCTACCATATATAAGAACACTCAGTGCATTCATTTTACATGTGTTCACCTGTATCATACTATTTTGGGAAATAGGAATATTTGCCTTGAAAAATCCACTAATCCTTCTGATTAAGTATGATATAGTAAAGGAATGTTTCCCAATGAACTCTAAGTAGGTGGAATCTAATGTTCCATTCACGCTGCTAGATTTAAAAAATGCCAGTGGACACCAATACTGGGACACCTTGTATAAGGTGAGACTTTCTCAGGCAAACTGGGCTAAGCTTTCTAACTCAAAGTACAATTCTAGAAAACATTTGTCCCAAATTCCCAAATTGGAAGTAAAAAAGAACCTAATACAATGTATATAAATATGTATTTACATATCATTTTTCCTTTTCCTGGTCATTTCATTCACACTTAGCCTTTCTTGTTACTGCATGGCAAATACATTTTTCTACCTCCTTTCCTTAATTCCTTTCTTCCTCCTTCTCTCCCTTCCTTTGTTCCTTTCCCATTCCCCTTCCCTTTTTTCCTCCCTCCCTCCCCCCTCCCTCCTCCTTCCTTTCTACTCAAGGATCTTTTCCCCAGACACTTTTGAGTCTATTATGAAATCCTATAGCACTTAAAGTTTATTCTTTAAAGATATTAGTTACATTGATTTTTAAAATGTAATATGTGCTATACAAATATTAAAATGGGAAACATGATATAGGATGTTTCTACCATTGACCTCTTTACCCCCACACAACATAAACATGTCCTTTATTTAATTCCATTACCTTCAACAAAGTTATATATTTTTTTATTGAAATACCATTCACTATTGAAGTACTATCCTTTTATAAGCATTTTCATAGATTAAACCAGAAGATATACAATATAATGATTATATTTTCTCATATTTATTGCTTGTTTTACCTAGAGAAAATGTTATCATCGTTTAATTGTGCAATTATCTGTTTCTATCCCACACATTTATTTCTAAAGTCTTTGTCACAAGTTATATCTCTTTTTAATAAAATGCATCAATCATTCAATATTAATTCACATGTTTATTTTTTAGACTATTTTCTTTGAATGTTTTCTCTCTGGTGCTACAATCTCACACATCCTTCTTTTCTAGAATTGTACTTTGAGTTAGAAAGCTTAGCCCAGTTTGCCTGAGAAAGTCTCACCTTATACAAGGTGTCCCAGTATTGGTGTCCACTGGCATTTTTAAAATGTAGCAGCGTGAATGGAACATTAGATTCCACCTATTTAGAGTTCATTGGGAAACATTCCTTTACTATATCATACTTAATCAGAAGGATTAGTGGATTTTTCAAGGCAAATATTCCTTTCAAGGCAATTATATGAACCATGTTTTACACATTTTGTTTCATTCCTTGTTTAAAGAAGTGATTCATCCCTAAAAATCACCAGAAATATAGAAAGCGAGTTCAGAGAATTAGAGGCCATGGCCAAGATATTAGGTTTACAGCTCGGCTTGATGTGGTAATTTATGTTAGAAGTAATTCTCCTTTGCTAATTTTAAGAGACCGTCTTCTATTTTCTGAAAATGGTGCTTTCATTTCTTTTATTTTTCTATATATTTCTTGAAGTTTATCTTCCAGCAATTCCATGTATTAGGGATAGGTTTTGTGTTATATAACCAAAAAAATATATAATCCAAATTATAAGAATATAAGTGGCTTGAGCAGCATAGAATTTCACAAAATTCAGCTAATTTATCAGAAAATTTAGCTATGAATTTAGGCAGCCAAGGATTGATATAGACACCCCATTTTATTAGCAAGAACTTATATTCCCACATTTCTGTACATCAATTGAGCAAATGACTTCTGACTTTGCAAAGTATGTAATTCAAGACAGCTGCTGGAATGCCAAAGAATTTCTCTGCATCTCAAGGCCGAGAGGAAAAAGTAGCTTTTTCAACTTTCATTAGTTCATTAAAACAGTTTGTTTCAGAATCTCAAAGGAATTCTTCTACCTATAGTGGTTTTTGGTTAAAATGTTCTCTTATGAGCATCCTTGTCTACATGAGAACATTGTAAATTTTAGTCTTTAAACTAGTATCAATATAAATTGAAGTGTTTTACACATGATGAAGTATAGACTCCAGTTTCTACAAAACAGCATTTTATACTTTGGGTCTAAAATGCCCCCTCCCGAATTCATGTGTTGAAGCTTTTGTCCACATGTAGCAATTTGTAGGGATAGAGCCTTTGGGTAATGATTAAATCATGAAGGCTTTGATCTCATGAACAGATTAATCCATTGATGGATTCATAGCTTCATAGGTTGGGGGTTAGTTGGGCATATATATATATAAAACAGAGCTCACTGTCTGTTTCCTGGCCCTGTGAAGTGAACAACTTTGCTGTATCATGCCCTCCCTGGAATGATGCTCTGCCTTACCATAGGCCCAGAGTCAACAGAGCCATGTGAATAGGGACTGAGACTTTTGAGATTATCCTATACACCATGACCAAGTGAGGTTCATCCCAGGGATGCAAGGCTGGTTCAACAATCCATGTAATTAACCACATAAACAGAAACAAAGACAAAAATTGCATGATCATCTCAAATGATGCTGAAAAAGCATTTGACAAGATCTAACACTCATTCATGCTAAAAGCACTACAGAGAATCTGAATAGAAGGAACATACCTCAAATTCATAGAGGCAATATACAATAGGCCCACAGCCAACATCATATTAAATAGAGAAAAGCTGCAAGAGTTTCCACTAAAAACAGGAACAAGACAAGGATGTCCATTATCACTTCTTCTGTTCAATATAGTCCTTGAGACTCTAGTCAAAGCAATAAGGCAAGAAAAGGAAATCAAAGGGGTAAAAATAGGGAAAGAAGAACTAAAACTATCTCTGCAGATGTCATGATACTATATTTAGAAGACCCTACAAAGTCAATCAAAAAACGTATAGAACTGATCAACGAATTCAACAAAGTGTCTGGATACAAAATCAATCTTAAAAAATCAGAAGATTTCCTGTTTGTCTACCATAAATCCACTGAGAAAGAAATCCAGAAAACAATTCTACTCACAATAGCACCCTGAAAAATAAAATACTTAGGGATAAACCTGACCACAGAGGTAAAAGACCTCTATAGGGAAAACTATAAAAGATTGAAAAAAGAAATTGATGATGAAAACCTTAGAAGATGGAAAGATCTTTCATGCTCTTGGATAGGCAGAATAAATATAATCAAAGTGGCCATCCTCCCAAAAGTGATCTACATATTCAATGCAATACCCATGGAATTACCAAGGTCACACCTCACAGACATAGAAAAATCTGTCCTTAAATTCACTTGGAACAACAAAAGCCCAAAATATCCAAAGTAGTTCTTAGCAACAAGAACCATGCAGGAGGTATCACAATACCTAACTTCAAACTCTACTACAAAGCCACAGGCACAAAAACAGACACATAGACCAGTGGAGCAGAAGAATAGTTTCAGAAACAGACCCATGCACTTACAGCCAACTGATTTTTTAAAAAAAAAGAGCCAAAAATATACACTGGAAAAAAGATAGTCTCTTGTCAGGGACCAAGGTCTGTTTTTGCAGACCTGCAAGTGCATAGAAGTCTGTTTCTACAGAGATGCAGATTCTCATAACATGTGCTGATTACTGACCAAGGGCAAGAGTACTGTTTTGTTTCAAGATGTTTATTCAGACTTATCAGACTGCTACAGTAAAGAATTATGTGAATATTTGTTCTTTGAACCTTGGACCTGGAGATGATTATTTTCACAGATGCAAACATTGTGAGAAAGCATTAACCTTGATGTATACTCAGGTGTTCTAGGAAGTATGTAAGGACTGAGCTGAATAAACTTGGGGCTGCAGTATTCACTGACAGTCCTCTCGAATCTATCTCTTGTCTTTCTTTCTTTTTCTTAATCCTCATTCCCCCTTTCATAACCATTCAACTTTGCCAGGCAGGCACTGGTAGCCTCTTCACAAATGGTGTTGGCAAAATTTGTTAACCATATGCAGGAAAATGGAAATAAACCTCACTTTCTCACCCTGGACAAGAGTCAACTCAAGGTGGATCAAAGACCTGGAAGTCTGGCAAGAGACCTTGCAGCTACTTGAAGAGGACATAGAGCCAACACTACAACACGTAGTCACAGGTAAAAATTTTCTCAACAAGATCTCCAAAGCACAAGCAACTCAAAGGAAGATCAATACATGGGATTCCATTAAACTGAAGAGCTTCTGTTCAGCAAAGCAAACTATCAAGAACCTCAACAGAGCACCCACAGAGTGGGAGAAAATTTTTGTAAGCTACCCTTCTGATAGAGGACTAGTATCTACGATATACAGAGAAATCAAGAAAATCACGGCTAAGAAAACAAATAACCCAATAAAAATGGGCAAAGGATCTAAATAGATACTTCACAAAAGAAGAAATACAAATGGCCAGTAAATGTATGAGGAAATGTTCCACATCATTAGCAATCAGAGAGATGCAAATCAAAACTACCTTGAGATTTCACCTAACTCCAATCAGAATGGCAATCATAAAAAACACAAACAACAACAAATGCTGGCAAGGATGTTGAGAAGTAGGAACCCTAATACATTATTGGTGGGATTGCAAATTAGTGCAACCACTTTGGAAAACAGTGTGAATGATCCTCAGACAAATGGGAATGAACCTACCATATGATCCAGCAATACCACTTCTGGGTATCTACCCAAAAGAATGAAAACCTAACTATCAGACCGACACATGTGTATCTATGTTTATAGCTGCACAATTCACAGTTGCCAAATTATGGAAACAGCCAAGATGTCCATTGACAGATGAATGGATTAAAAAACTATGGTATACGTACACAATGGAATTTTACTCAGTCATAAAGAAGAACAAAATCATATTACATGCAGGAAATGGAGGCAACTGGAAACCACTATGTTAAGTGAGATTAGTCAGACACAAAGAGTAAAAAGGATATGTTCTCCCTTATATGTGGATGCTAAGGAGAAGATGGGGCATAAGAGGGACTCCAGTTGAAAAAGGACAAACCCTAGATAAGCAAAGAAGTTGACTTAACTGAAGGTGATGGATGGGGGGCGGGGGGATCACCCTAATGCACATGATGACTTTCACAAATATATCAAGGTCAATCACTAAACTGAACTTGAGAAGGAGGGAGGTCGAGGGAGTGGGGTGGGAATTTGGGAAGGAGTGAAATGAGAAATGTGTGCATGTATGCCTTTATCAGCTTGTACTTAGCAAAGATATATGATTACAATGCACCAATTAATAAGAAAAAAAAAAGAAAAATGACATTTTACCAAAACTTCTGCTACTGATTTTTAAGCTAAAATTCATTACTATAAATTGAAATAAATACTGAATTTAATAGTTAATTTTTTGAAGTAAAACTAGAAAAATAGAGTGAGATCTTAGTTTGTTATCATTTAATTTGAATGATAAATTTTACTCTCTCCAGTTCCATATGATAAAAAAAAAGTATTTTACACTGTAGATATTTTTTAGAAGAAAATTGTTAATTTCACGGGTAATTATAACACATGTAGATAATGCTCTCTAATCCTACTGCAATTATATTTCATGCTTCATAGAAAACTTTAATCACTACAGATGTAAAAGAAAGATTATGTATCCCCTGAGAATGCATTACCCGGTAACTTAGGTATCACAGTAGATGTTTATCTTTGTATAAGACCTTCGAAGTTCAGACATTTCCATTCTGTGGTCAAAGAAACACTAACTTAATATATTATTGCAAGGAGAATATTTTTTCCAGATTGAATTTGTTCTAAATATAATGTTGCACTAGAATGAAACTTTAATGTATTATCTCTGCCTACATATACCTCTTATAATTGTTTTTAAATGGAATTATAGATGCCACTTCTTTCTAAAAGTTAGTTTGATAAAGACAAAGAGAGCCGGGCATGGTGGTACACACTTGTATCCTAGCATTTGGGAGGCTGAGAAGGGAAGAGCCGGGTTTGAGGCCAGCCTCAGCTAACTAGTCAGGCACTCTGCATCTTAGTGTTTCAAAATAATAAAAAAAAGAAAAAAAGAGAAAGATTTCTTCATTTTGTTTTAACCTTTTTATAATAAAGATAACAAATAAAGATGAATATTAAATGTACTAGTTTTGAAACTAAACTGTCATTTGTATATTACTTTTAAATTTTGAATTACAACTTAGTATCTGAAATATGCATCCAGCAAACAGTATCAGTAGCAGCTTGTTATTGATCACTGATCATGTCTTTAACCAAAAACATATATATATGTATATGCATATATATGCGTGTGTGTGTGTGTGCGCGTATGTATGTGTGTCTGTTTTTAATTGTGTGTTCTTTGTTCTTTGACATTGAATAAAGTATAATAATAGCAAGAGAGGGGGTAAGAAGGGGTAAGAAGCAAGAGTGGGAGTAAATGGATGGGTAAGAAGAATATACAACACATTGTGTTGGATTTACTCCTAAGCAGTTGCAAAAGAAAGCAATCTGGCAGTGCCACATATTCTAGTTTGTTCCCTACATGCACAAGAATAAAGAGCATTTTATGGAGACGACTGGGGGGTGCTAGCTTAAACTAGATTCTTATATGAAAAAGGAAGCTGGATCTTTACCTCATATGATACACAAAAAAGTTAACCCCAAATGAATTATTTGATCTGTTATAAGAGCTAAAAAAAATGATTTTTAGAAGAAATAGTAAGAGATAAATTCTTAGACATGGTATCAAATTGTGAGGAAAAGAAGAAATATTACATATATTAGACTTATTTAAAATTAAATACCTTCAGGAATCCAAGAACATTGTCAAGAAAGTCTGTTCGTCCAGCACTGGTGGTTCTGGACAGCTCCGTGGAGTCCTGGAGGATAGAGAGAGCACAGTCCTACATCCTGCCAAGGAGCCAGGAGCTGACTCTCACGCGAGTGACCTGCTAGCCATTCACCACCTCCCACGGGATGGCTGGGTTCCTTCCAACACTGCACCATCCTGAGCAGCAAAACAAGTCACACTTTGTAGCTAGATTTCTGAATGGAAATAAGAAATTGAATTCTCTTGGACTTTTTGGTTTGTGGGGGAGTTTTGGTTATTTTTGTTGTTGTTGTTTTATTTTAGCCAAACATGTCTGCTTTTGATTTTTTTTAAAGGGTAGTGATCTATATATGTTTGCCTTTTCAATATAAATGTTTAAAAGTAGGCATTTATGTGTTTCCACAACTGACATCTGATTCAGACCTCATTCTCCCCCCCATTCCACCCTCTTCTTTTCTCTCTTTTCATATTCTTGTATTGGTTCTAATAAATGGTTGCTTTTCAAATACAAAAAAAAGAAAGTAAAGAAACATTTTACAGAATGGGGAAGTAGATTTAAATAATTAAAGATTGTATATTGATAATGATTTAAAATACAGAAAATATTTAAAAATACTTATAACTCAATAATCAAAAAATAAAAAACAATTTAAAAATTATGTAAAAGATTTGAAATATATATAAATAAGATATATATAAATATATATTGGCAAATATTTAATATATATAAATGAAATATATATAAATAAATGTATATATATGTAATATATATATATATAAATAAGATAAAATTATGGCCAATAAGCATCAGGAAAATAGCTCAAAATACTAATCTTTAGAGGAATGCAAGTGAAAATTATAGTAAATTATCACTTAAAATTCACTTGGTTCGGGAGGCTGAGACCGGAGGATCCGGGTTTGAGGCCAGCCTCAGCTACCTAGTGAGGCACTCTGCAACTGAGTGAGACTCGGTTTCAAAATAAAGAATAAAAAATAGGGCTGGGGGTGTAGCTCGGAGGTAGAACGCCCCTGAGTTCAATCCCTAGTACCGCAAAAAAAAAAAAAAAAAAAAAAAAAAAATTCACTTGGAAGGGTAAAATAATGAATAAATAACTTAATATTAAAAAATAACAAGAGTTGGAACCGGGCGTGGTGGTGCATGCTTGTAATCCCAGTACTTGGGAGGCTGAGACTGGAGGATCCGGGTTCGCGGCCAGCCTCAGCTGCTTAGTGAGGCACTCTGCAAAAGGTGTAAACAAGCCAGGTGTGGTGATGCATGCCTATAATCCAAGTACTTTGGAAGCTGAGAGAGGAAGATTGCAAGTTTGAGAACAATCTCTGCAATGCAGCAAGACCTTCAAAAACCTTGTAAGACTTATTTCAAAATAAAATAATAATAATAATAATAATGAAAAAGATTAAAAGGACCTGGGAATAATAATAATGAAAAAGATTAAAAGGACCTGGGGTGTAGCTCAGGGGTAGAATGCCCCTGTGTTTAACCTTATAACTCGATAATAGAAAAAAATTGGTATAAACAAATTAAATGTCCATCACTAGAGAATGCAATAAATGAAATGTATGGCCTACTAGTATCTTCTCATATTTTATTCTAATTATTTATGTCTTCAATTTATTGTCATTTCTCTCATGCATATGAATGTGTGAAAGCATGCCTTATGAGTTTATTTTTATGCCTGTTAAAAGGTTTGGATTTTCTAAACTACTGCAAAGACCTTAAGAAAAAAGTAAAATATAAAATATTTGCTAAAGCCAAAGTTATTGTTTGAAACTTTGTCTTAATTTAATACCTACTTTTGTACTAACATTTGTAAACTGGGAAAAGAGCTTTGAATATCTCTCAATAACTTAAAGGAAATAGAAGTAACACAAGGAGAGTTAGAAAGCAAGAAGGTATGCCTTTACTGGTTTGTACCTAACAAAGATGTATGATTACAATGCACCAATTAAAAAAAATAAATAAATAAAAAAGAAGACTATGAAAGGTATCCACCAGGTAAAACTGAACATGAAGCCCTGACTTCCTCTTCCTTCCAAAAAGGGTTCCCCTAAAGACTACAAAATGGCTGCCTACTCCAAAGACATCCCACTTACTTTTGTCAATGCCTTTACCTATCAATCAGTCTCTCTACTAATGTCCTCTCCTCTGGTTTTCTGACTTAATATGCTCTGCAGATGTGCAACACATGATAGAGTAATGAGTGCCTCTTCATGAGATGTTCTCATTGAATTGATTTCCATATTCAGTAAGATTCTCAAAGTCAGCCCTAAGAAGTGTTTTTTTTTTTTTGTTTTTGTTTTTTTTTTTTTTTGCGGTACTGGGGATTGAACTCAGGGGCATTCTACCTCCAAGCTATACCCCCAGCCCTATTTTTTATTCTTTTATTTTTTTGAAACCGAGTCTCACTAAGTTGCGGAGTGCCTCACTAGGTAGCTGAGGCTGGCCGCGAACCCGGATCCTCTGGTCTCAGCCTCCGGAATGCTGGGATTACAAGCGTGCGCCACCACGCCCGGCTGCTAAGAAGTGTTTTGTTGTTGGTTTTTTCCCCACTTCTGGATTCTTATAAGTATAGACCAAAAGTACACAGTCTGGAGGTCTGCCAATAGTATATACACATTAACCAATTGATGATATGTGGCCAAAGAAATAACTATACCCCCACCCACCCACTTTTTTATGGATTTTTAAATTGTGTTTATCTTTTTTCTCTTGTTATTTTTATTATATACTGGCCATTAATCTTAACTCTTGTAATGATTTGGATCTTAAGTGCCTCCCAAAGGCTCATATATGAAGGTCTGGTCCTCAGCTTATGGAGCAATTGGAAGTGGGTGAAATATTTAAGCAAGTGGGGCCAGGTGGAGAGAATTAGATCATTAGGGGTGATGACCTCAAAGAAGACCCCCCCCCCTGCCTCTTCCCCGGTCTATCTTTGCTTCCTGACCACCACAAAGTGAATAGTTTCCTTTACCACATGCTTCTCACTAGAATGTTCTACCTCACCACAGGCTGAAATGCAGCATGACCAAGGGATCACAGAGAGAAACCTCTGAACTCATGATCAAAAATAAATCTCTCCTCCTTTTAAGTTGTTCATCTCAAGTATTTTGTAATAGTAATAAAAAGTTGACAAATATAATTTAAATGTTGAAGAAACAAGCCAAAACTGAGAACAGATCACTTTTACCTTTTCTCTAATGGAATATTTAAAATTCTAAATTTGAACTCCAGAATCAACTGTGTTTTCCTGAATTTAGGTTATATGATTTTGCTTCTCATATTTTACTGTACCATCATATGGGCAAACAGATTAAGCTTATTAATCATGATTTCAACTTGATAATCATTAATTTATCTGTGAATAAAAAGTGAAAAATTCAATGATAAAAAGTTGAATGAGTTAGCTTCAAATATACATGTAAAGGGCAAATGCATTGGAATAATATTTTATGAAATATAAAAATTATTTAAATCTGATTTTGTTATTTAATTCATTTTCCATTCCTAATAATACTTAATTATTAGATAAAATTATAAAATAAATATTTTTGCCTCAAATTTCTACAGATGCAATAGTTCAACATCCTTGAACTATTGGTTAGCATAGATATGGTGTTTCACTTCTGTGTTAAAAGTAATTTCAAAAGAAAGTGACTGCTTTTATTGACCTGATGCATTGAAAAATAAATTTTCAACATACTGATTGAGATTAGACACAAAAAAATATTCCTTCCTTCTTCTTGGATGAGATGACTCTCTGGCCTAATGACCTTATTTGAAGATTTTAAGGTGAAATATAATCATGTCTTAAATTGTCTGATTCCAGCCCTCAAGAATAAAAGAAAACCTTAAAAAATATAAAACAAAAGATAGACACATGAATGACTACTTATTGTAGTTGTTAAAGATGAGTAAAACACAATGCCTATTACACATTCTGACTACTTCAGATAAAGGCCAGACCTTCAAGGGAATCGAGTGCATTTACAAAGCCTCTTGTAACAGAAACCTCTGATTGGAGTAAAATGCTTTCACTTTCAAAGGACACTCTGCAAACAGGGAAATCTGTAATTGCTTTGTAGAGTAGTTCAAACCACTGAGGCAGCATTATGAATTCAGTGTAAAACAAAACAATATCTTTCAGAAGAAATAGCACCAACTTGATTGTTAACAGAATGGTTCTCAGAACAACCAAAAAAAATACTAAAATTCTGAGAACTATGATGACTATAGCAAGCTATAGGAGAAATAACTGTCACAAAGTATTTATTTTCTCTTATATCAATCTGTTAAAAATTGGAAAACATCCACAAATATATTTTTTCTGAGTAGCATCAATCAAATTCACTGGTTCTTTTAAGTGTGCATAAAAAGCAATTGTGAAGCCTGATAAGGTTTATATTTTAAGCTATTCACTCCCCAAAATGTTGACTATAATGTCTAATATGAAACCAAAGGCATGCATTTTTACTGATCACACCATGGAACTCTTAAGACTTCTCTTGAATAACCTCTACTAAACATTAAAATATGAGTCAGGGAAAGAAAATTAAAATTAGAAAAATTCATTGTTTTCCCTAAGTTACACGAACATAAGTTATTAAGGATTTATATTAGGGAGGGATGGATTCACCCCACAAATGGCATAAGAAAAATTAATGAAGGACTTTTAATTTTGTACTTTGAATCAGTTTTCTAGTACCTACATTATAAGCTATTATAAAAACATCAAAACCTTAAAATATCAAGGTATCATTCTAGAGCTAAATTTTAATCAACAATGATACAAGTCACAAGGTAAATTAATATAGAAAGAAAAAGAAATAATATATCATCTTATATAGGTATTGATATCTTAGATATGCTACTTAACTACAGAAAATTTGAGGTTGTCAGTTTTATTTAGTTTTTGAAAGATTTTTAGAACCAAATATAAATAATCAGTAATGTTGTTTTTCTAAGTTTTCTTGATTGTCTTGAGAAAAACACATTTTCATCTGGTATTTTTTGCAGTCATATTATATATTGCCAACTCAGATAATTTCTCAGAAAGTTTCGCCAATCTCCACTTGAAAATGTAGTAATGTAGCCATTGGCATTATTTTTCTTTTCTACTATACAGAAATATGAAATTATTATGTTATCTACCCTCATTTCCCTCCCTTTTGAAATCCTAACTCAGCTAAAAATAGTAATGATACTAATTTATAAACATGGTTGAGTAATGACTACAGGAACAATCACTATCCTATGTGAATGATGTTATTTAAACTTCATGATATTCTCTCAAAATAAGTGCATCTATATGAGAATAATATAGATGAAGAAACTGAATCTTAGAAGGGATAAATAAATCCCCCAAAACTGCATGGTTTCTAACAGTGTAGAGAAAGCTGAGAGATGAATGTGAAGTGGAAAACACATCAAAGTATGAGACATGAGAGGCCTAACTGGTCTTCCTACCTCCATTTGCTTCAAGTAAGGGGTACTTATCTTTAGGGGGCATAATATTTTATAGCAGTATTGTTGATGATAATTGTCTGGAGGAAATACAATGATTCATTATTTTAGTGAATTCACTGTCTAGCAAATGAAAACAACAAATAAATAACCTTGAATTCTGAATGTCAGTAAAATTAACCTGATACATGGGTTCTATAATAGAAATACTTTATGTGGAAAGACAATAAATATTTGACATATTACTTGCAATTGATTTGTTTCTTGCATGGTAGAAAAAGTGTTACAAAAATAGATGTTTCAGGGAACAACAAAGGCAGCCTGAAAAAAAGACAAGTACAATTTACCAATCACAAAGCAAGTGCCAAATACAGAGCTAAAAGCCTTGCATTATCTCATTTAATTCTGTGAGGCTGGCCTTATTTTCTCAAAAAGTTAAAATTTAGAAAAACACAATATAAGAAGATTAAATTATTGACTGAGTGTCATCATAAAATAAATGATTACACAGGGGACTGAACTGAGAAAGTTTTACTTTAGTGATCAGGCTCTTAACAACAATGCAACAATTATTCCCACCTGAAAACTTGGTTGATTCATTTGGGAACCAGCAGAAGAGTATAATTAGACTGGAGAGATTGTGAAGGACATAATGTGAAATGAGGCTGAAGAGTGAGATTAGAAACAGATTGTGGATGGCCCAGGATGCCTCATTGCAGAATTGAGTATTCATTCTACAAGCAATACTCAGTGACTGTTAAATATAAGAATGATCAGATACATGTCTTGGGAAGATAACTGTAGATGCAGTAAGAAATCAAAAAGGGAAAATATTTTATATAGGCTGGCAATTTAAACAGTTTATATAGACTGGTATTTAAAGAGTTTGCATGTGACTTGAAAAATTAAAACAAGAAGTAGGAATATATTTCAAGAAATAGGAACTGATTTATGACACATTAAAATAAAAGAAAATAATCCAAGGGTAGTTGATTACCTTAACAAAAACTTATAATAATTTAGTAGACTTTAGGAGTTGAATCCATGCCTTACAAATATTCAGCCAATTAATCCTCTTAAAATTCTATGGGGAATATACTGTCCTTATCAATTATACAGGTAAAATAAACTGGGATAAACAACAGTTAATATTCCTAATTTTCTAACTAGTAACAAATAGATCAAAATTTGAGCTAAATAAGTATGTTCTATCACAAGGGCTTATTAGAAGGATTGCAACATATTTAAGTGTCATTTATCAAAAAAGAAGTATGTTGTTATGTCTCAGAGAATGCAACTCAAAATGAAATAATTCTGCAACATTTTTATGAGAGGCACATTACCAAGGTGAAACCAAGGGGAAACTTGCAAATTTCCCAAAGAGGTCCTAACCAGGGGGCTTTAATCTATGTGAATTTTCAAATTATTTTATTTGAGTTTTAGCTTATTTATTTTTATTTACTTTGGTTCTGGGGATTGAACTCAGGAAATTTCTACTGCTCAACTATACTCCAGACATTTATATTTTGAAACAGGGTTTTACTAAGTTGCTGAAGGTTCTGCTAAGTGGCTGAGACTATCATCAAATGTGTAATCCTGTCTCAGCCTCTCAAACCAATTGTACTTTTAACCCTGTTTTTAAGGCATAGGAACTTAATATTATATGTTTCATCAAAGTGATCAAATTTAAGAATTCTAGTTTTTAACAACAAAACTTATGTAAAAGGATGCATAAGGCTATGATGTAATTTTTTTAAATAATAAGATATATAATTCTTAGAATCTGATCAATTTCCCCGTCATTTTCTCTTACAAAAGAGACTTTACGGAAAACAAAATTATAATTGTATATATTCATTGTGGGCATGGAAATGGACTCAAATTAATTTTGTTTTATGATACATGAGCTTAAAATGATTAGATTTATATTCTAACAAGTCCCTTCCCATAATAAGGATTTACCTACCAGGATCTACGAATTTAGTCTGAGAGGAAACCAATCTCCCAGTAGAAGTCTTTAGATAAGTAGTGCCAAGTGTTTGATTTATTTGCTGAGTGGCATCATTGACAATGGCTCATGCATGTATACAGTTGTATGATTCTTTACATAAATTCATGTTCTCTCTCTATATATATATGTTCTACATTATACCAAAATAGACATTTATAGTACAAATGGGTCTTTATTTATCACTATTCTTTTCAATTATGTGTTAATCTAAAGTGTAGTGTCAAGCTCTCAACCTTATTTATCCTATTCCCAAAAATTTACAGGGTGGGGGCATCTTTGTTATCAAAGGGAACCACTTATGTTTATATCCATTTAAGAAACATTTATACTAAGAACTGAGTTCCCACCTGGAGAAGCCAAGCAGAAATTTTGGAACTTAGAAATGGAGTCCAGGCAAAAAATTATAATATTATCAATAATGGTAAAATAATTAATAAAATGATGATAATAACTCTCAATTTCCACATCAAGTAAATTTATACATAGCTTCTTAGTATTCATAATAATTTTATGTGATAGTAAATATGTGTAATTTTATGTGATGAATAAACAAGTTTGTCTTTTAAAATACTAGAAAGTTGAAGTTGCTAAGAAATACAGATGTTCCTCATCTTATGTAATCATTTGTACATTCAAAGAAATCTGTCATAAGCTAAAAATGTTGTAAGTCAAAATGTCATACACCAGATCTATCAAGCATCCTAGTTTAGCAACAAAGGGCACTGTAGAGCATTAGTTCTTCACTCTTGTGATCCCATGGCTGATCTGGAGCTGTGGCTTTGATGGCTGCCCAGCATCACAAGAGAACATGGCAGCACACACTGCTGGACTAGGGCTAAAAACCAAAATTTGAAGTACAGTTTCTACTGACTGCATATCATTTTTGTACCATGGTATATTTTTAAATATAAATGAAATGATCATAACTCGGTGAACATTTGTGCATTATTGAACTAAAATCCCTACCCATTTTCTAGTTCTAATGTATGAAAGACATCGATTGCATCAGATGCAGGAAAATGAACCCTGTTTGAGTCATTGTTTCAGTCATTCAGATGCCCAAGTAATTACTTCTTCTTTTTTATTTTTTTAATTTTTTTTCGGTACTGGGGATGGAACCTGGGGGCATTCTACCTCCGAGCTACAGCCCCAGCTCTATTTTTTATTCTTTATTTTGAAACAGGTCTCACTAAGTGGCAGAGAGCCTCACTAAGTAGCTGTGGCTGACCTCAAACTCGGATCCTCCTGTCTCAGCCTCCCAAATGCTAGGATTACAAGCGTGCACCACCACGCCCAGCTTCGAAGTAATTACTTCTTACATAGTAATATGGAAGCATGAGTAAATATGAATAACTTCCATCATCACATCATTCCTTACACTTAGTTTCATTTATGTAGCAATATATTTACCCTTTTTATAAAGTATCTGTTTTATGAAACCTAAATTTGAGAAAAGAAACTCAGCATCTATGCCATTAAAGTGAATCTGTGCTTGAAGAGTTGTGGATGAATTATTTTTCTCCCTTGCTTACAGGTTTTTATTTTGTTATTTTCTTTTTTTTTTTTTTTTTTTTTTTTTTTTTTTTTTTTTTTTTTTTTTTTTTTTTTTTTTTTTTTTTTTTTTTTTT
>PVLC010002513.1:58207-72529 GCA_004027655.1 Graphiurus murinus | reverse complement strand
TTTTGTTATTTTCAAAAATTGAAAGAAATAAATGATCATCCAGGAGAGGTATTTGGGTTGTTTTTTTCCTGTTTTGCCTTAAAAAGGGAAGAAAACAGAGCCTATTAATGTGATAAAATATGGCCAAATGTGACTCTGACCATTGTTTTCATGAGGACAATACTATATAAAGAGAATATAAATATACCTCAATCTAAGAGATGTTATTAAATAGAAGAAAATAATATCTGCATGATCAAGTTAAGCTTGTTTGGCATTGCCTGCAACTCTGGCTAATTCTCTATAGAGCATGGCAGCATCTAATGCATCCTAATGTCATTGGTTTTCTTAGCTCCTGCTTTTTTACTGTTGCAAATGTATGATATGCCTCATAATGGAAATCAATTACCCAATTATGTGTGGTCTAAGATTAAGCTCATCATTCCACTGTGCACATGGGTAGGCAGATTATTTAGGCTGTTAACAAGAAAGCAAAATATAGAGCAATATAATCACAGAGTAATGTTTCTCTTTCAACAAACGTCAGTTTTATAATTCTATATCATGAACTTATTGCTTTCTCACTTGTGAATCATAATTTAGTCAGTGTTGTGAAAAAGACAGCCAACACTAGTGTTTTTATCAAAGAGCTGAACCTGTATTTAACGTCAAACTTCCTAAGCAAGAAGCTTCCTCCAGTTTCAAAACATGTATATAAATTGTCATTGAAGATTAGATTATAAATTTTTTTTCTGAAAATAGTTTGTAAGGATTATCATCTTAATTTGCATATGCTAATCAATTATTTACATAAATGATAAGATCAGTTTACACTGAAGGTATAGTCTCCAGATAATTTTGAGTGTTTCTCTATAGCTTTGTTGACACCCTGTTCAGTTTGTGACTATTTGTATCAGATCACCTGTTTAGCAGAGGTAAACAAATGGTAACTGAAACTCACTGCATACTTAGAAATTTATACTCTAAGTCCTTCATGTTGGTAAATGGTTCTAGAAATACTTGCATTCAAAATGAATTTGCCATTATCTTGTTAATAGGCCCTATTGCTTTAAATCTACAAGGAATGCAAATAACTGATAATTCTGCACTCATTAAGGAAATCTCCAGTGACTTACTTCAGTTAAATGTTCCAACAGGCATGTTTAGCACTTCTTTTGGGATTGGTAAAGTTCCAAAAGTCTGTAAATTAAAGTTCTGAAGAGTGCTATCAAATATGCATAATGAAGCCCTAGATGTAAATTAAGAAGATTTATATGGCTGCATTCTGCTTACGTTATTCAATAGTAATGCCTCACAGGTTTTTATGAAGCAAATAAAGTCTACTTTTTCTTGAATTCCATTTTAAATGGTCACTATGGATTCATTCTTACATTACTTGGTTCACCCATTATCGAATGAATTGCTGTTTTAAGTCTATAATTCATCCTAAAGGTTTTATCACACAACACAATCAGATTACATGGTACTCTACGCATACTGCTGCAAAAAAGTGGCCTAAAGATATATGAGCAGCTCAAGCAGATTCAAAGATAAATGCATACCATATATACTACTGTCTTTCATAATAATATTGTGCAGGAAATAAGCAGATTCAGAGACAAATGCATACTATATATACTACTAGTCTTTCATAATAACATTGTGCAGGAAATATGATGTCCAACAATCTTTCTGTCTTTTTAGAAATTGTGATGCTGATATCACCATATTAATTCTGGGTTTGGATATTATTGTAATTTTGATGAGAAATTGAATATCTACTAAGAGGAATCTATGGGTTTTACCAATACAAAGATAAGTCACCATCAAACATAATCTTGTTGATGCAACAAGGCCCATGTTCCAGTACTGGAAGTGTGAGCTTTGCTATTTGAAAACATATGTTGTCTAATATAACAGTTAAGCAACAAAATAATGTATAATATTTCTAATCTTACTCTGTAATTAGACTAGAAAAAGTGAAAAGAATAAAAGGGACAAAATGGTAGAATTTAGCATTCCAATTAAGGAAGGTTTTCTGAAACCTTGGGACTAAAAGGTACAGAGGGAAGGTGCTAAGCAGAATTAAGCACTAAAGTTAGAGATTAAAAATATGTTTAACGAGTTGAGAGTCTCAAATATCTTTAAAATTTTATAAATGCATGCATCAGGAAATAAATGCCATGTTAATATGTTAACTAAAGGAGAATGAATCATTTTCTAAGCAAGGAAAAATAATACTAAATGGTATAAATTAGAAATCATTTTTCTTTTAGTCTCTCTTATTTCAGGACATGGATAGCATGCCAGAAATAATCTTATATTGAGTATTTTAAACAAAAAAGAGAAATTTAAAGCAGACTGGGTAATCATAAAAATCCATTAATATCAGTGTTTGCATGCTTTATGTGAATGCTCCTTTAATCATTGACATATATACTTTCCATTTAAATTTTCCCCTTTGGCTGAAAGTATTGCCTCCTGAATTCATTGCAAATATTCTATTTGTTCCTATTTTTAAGGGAACTTTTTATCATTGTCACAAAAACAGATAGCTGGGTAAAAATTATTCCCAAACCTATTACTTTAACTTTCTCTTCAAATCATATCTGTGAATGTCAGTATCTTAGGAAGATCAGTACTATTTTCATGATTTAATGATTGTACCTTTAATTTAGTTAAAAAGGTATATTTCCATAGCATTTTATCCAAAAGTGTTTCTTTTAATTCAATGTTTCTTGTTTAATAAAATGGTAGACATATAACTTAGACTTTCTATTGACTGCTTTGTTTTAGCAGAAGAGTCAACTGTTTATTTAGAGATCTACTCTAGACCCAGGGTCATTTGGCTTTGTATTCATGTAGCATAATTATTTATTATAGGGTGTTATGATGCAATACATGTAGTGTCCCGCAAACATCCACATGTTAAGGGCTTGGTCCCCAGGGTGCTGCTACCGGGAGATGATGGGACCTTAGCAGGTAAGGACTAGTGGGAGGTCCAAAGGGATTATGGGATCCCATCCATCTTCTTTACTTTTTTGCTTCTAGAATGATAATGATATGAAATCACTTGCTTGCTCCCAATGTGTACTCTGGGCATTGACATCTGCCCTTTGCAATGGGGTGATGCCGGAGTAGTCTTCAAACTTGCACTACCTTGTTTGTACTTTAATCCCTCTGTAAATTTAAAGCAAACATTTTTAATCTCTGTTTCTCAGCATTTTTATCTGCAAAATCAATATAATTATATGGAAATATTTTGATATGTTATTAAAATGTATGGCAATAAATTATAAGATGCCACAGAATAAAAGTATTTAACAGTTTCAAGAAAGTTAGAATTTTTTACTTTTAATTTAAAAAATAATTTCAAATAAAATAAAAAGTTAAAAATATAAAAAAAATAATTTTCAAGTTAATATTTATTTTATGCTTATTTGTAATTCCCAAAGTTTGAATAGTAATTAAATAGAAATATACTTAGAAATACTGTAAGGAATATCTAATATAAAATGAATAGATACTTGAATAAGACATATATCTTTGTGTTATGCAGTTGAATTATTATATAAATTCTAGCGTAATGGGGTAAATTGCACAGTCCACTGCCTTTCTTTCTTTAAATAGTGTAGTTGTGTTTTTCCTACACCATGATCCAAGATTAACTACCAACCTACAGAGATTGCCTTCAGATAAGTAAAACCTTCATGTATGTATAGAGCATTTTAGTGTGCCTTATTATATAGATTTTCAATTTGAAAAAAAAATCAGCTTTAGTTGTTTAAGTCCCGTGTGTTCCAAGTTTATATGAACGCTACTATTTTTTGAAATTAAACTTTGTGTCATTCTCTTGAATTATTATAGAAGGAGCAGAGTTTAAAAGCATGATAGTAGGTTCATGCTCATATAGGCCACTTTGGCATTTATTAGCGAATCTGGATTTGCATAATTCTACAATATTAGAGAGTTCGATAGCATTCTGCAGCTTACGTTCTTCTCTCATATATTACGTGACTACTATGAAGTCTCAATTCCGTGAATGAAGGAGAATGTTAAACAGATAGACCCAGTAATTGTCGATATTAAAATTCCTATATGCATATGTGTGTTCACGGACACACACACACACACACACACACCCCAAAGACTTAAGAGATGGAATAAAGAACAGTAAGTAAAATGAAATTTAAGCTCTCTATTCTAGAAACTTGAGACAAGCTTGAAACTTGTCTTCATAACTCAGATTTTTGGGGGGAGAAAATAATTAGATCTAATTTTTAAAGATAGAGTTTACAAAATCGGAAGAAAAATGATTTAGTTGGCATCATTTATTCCATTGTTTTTCATGAAAATAACATGAATAAAAACATAGTGAAGTCCTGATCAAGATATCTGTCTAAAAGAGTTGGACAGTCCTACCTCTAACAAACACAAAAAGATAAAGAAGAAACAGGTACTACTGACCTAGAAGTTTATTTGTTAATGACTGGAGCACAATGCAGATGAAATAGAAAAATGAAGCAAATGAAGACCGTGGAAGTATTGTAAAGAGGAAGTGAAATGCTTGACATGTGCTTTAATTTAACCCAAAATTGGTCCAGTTTGAACCTGGAAAAGTTCTCTCATGAGGAGGGAACAAATAAACAAAGGCTTCTAAAAGCCCACATTGACACAATGGACACGTGAAGTTGCTCTCTTGGAGAGTCCTACAGCCCTTGTGGACTCCGAGACTCACTGGGGAGTCATTGGGGATTGTGTACCAATGCTCTGCTCCAGGACTGTGTACCACTGCACTTCACTGCAAAGTGGAAACTCAGTTCCTGCAGTGCTCTACTGTGCCTAGGCTGCTGCTACATAGTGCCCTTTTGGTGATAAAATCTAACTGTACTTTGCCTCTGTTTCCAGGCAGGACTCATACTTCCAAGTTTACTAGAATGCCCCAACCTTAGGTGCTGCTGGCTGTCTGAGTTCAGCTGCATCACCTTGGTATGCCGAGTGACTCATTTCCATGCAGCTCTTGGAATGACAAGTGCATGCCCCACTGCTGAGGACTCCTGCCCTCATTCCCCTGTGAGTTGCTCCTCACCTACCTAGGCCTGCTTGAACAACTCCACTGACTGATAGTTACAGTCCATGCTACAGAAGTACATGTCTTCGCTGCCCTTGAGCTGTACTTCACCTGTCTCTGTCCTCTGGGGCTAACCTGTCATTATTTGGCCCTTGGAGACTGACTAGGACCCTACAACTTCTAACACGTATGCTGCACCATGTCCACCCAATCAACCTGAGTGGCTCCATTAAATAAATCATAAAATATATTAAATAATTTTTTGAATCAAATGAAAAAGTAGCACAATGTACCCAAAACTTCTGGGACACAAGAAAAGCAATACTAAAGGATATACTTGTAACAATTGGGCATCTGCATAAAAAACAGAAAAAAAATTCAAATAAACAATCTAACGCAGCAATTCAAGGACTTAAAAAAAGAACAAACCAAACCCCAAATTAATAGAAGAAATTAAATAACAACAGAGCATTGATTAAAACAAGAGTCTAAAAATAGAAAAAAAATGATCAATGAAACAAAAAGTTGGAGTTTATTTGAATAGATAAAAATGACAAATACTTATTTAGAATAACCAAGGAAAAAAGAAAAGTTCCAAATAAAATCAAATACTAAAGAAGACACATTATAACAAATATAGCAGAAACATGGGATCATCAAGGACTATTATGAACAAATATATGTCAATAAATTGAAAGACCCAGAAGATATTTCTGAACATATATGACTATCAAAATAGGAACATAAAGATTTAGAAAACTAGAACAGACAAATAACAAATGACAAGATTGAATCAGCAATGCAAAATCTCCCAAAGGCAGTAACAAAAAGTTCAAGAGCAGATAGCTTCACCACTAAAGTCCAATAAACTCACCCAATATTTCTTCCTTCCTTCCTTCCTTTCTTCCTTCCTTCCTTCCTTCCTTCCTTCCTTCCTTCCTTCCTTCCTTCCTTCCTTCCTTTCTTTCTTTCTTTCTTTGTCTTTCTTTCTTTCTTCTTTCTTGTGGTACTGGAGATTGAACCCTTGGGATTCCCACCTTTGAGCTATCTCCAGCCATTTTTTATTTTGAAACAAGTTCTCACTAAATTACCGTGCACTAGACTTGAACCTGCAATTTTTTGATCTCCCAAGTATTTGGGTTACAGGTGTCTACCACTGTGCCAGTATCATCAGACTTTTTTCTAAATTCATTCTATGAGGTCTATATTACCCTTAAACCACAAGCAAGCAAAAGCACAATAACAAAATTAAGAAAGCTATAAAGCAATATTCCTGATAAAATAGATGTGAAAATTCTCAAAAAAAAAAAATACTGACAGATGAATCACATCATACATCAAAAAAATTATTCACCATGATACAGTTGGACTTCTCAGGATGCCAGACTAATTATACATAAGCTAACCAATAATTAGAATATATCACATCAATAGAATGAGAGATAAAAATATGTTTATCTCAATAGATGCAGAAAAGGAATTTGATAAAATTCAACATTCCTTCATTTCAAAAACTATGAATAAACATTGTCTTTAGTTTTTATTTTGACTCTTACCTTATGTGTGAACCTCATACAAAACTGTTAAAGTCTCTGATCTTTATCTGCATAATTATAAAAAATAGAGGTTAAAAACTAACCTAAGTAGGGTTGAGAGGTTTGGAAATCATGTAATCTAAAGAAATTGATGAGCACCACTGATAAATTTACCTACAATATATTATATAATAAGCATTTTTCAATGAATTTTGGACACGTTTGTTCACCAAAATAGTGCTGATATATAAATGACAAGTACATTTTCTTTTAATTTTGTTGAATACTTTTGTGTGTGTATATACTTAAGTACTGCTGGAGATTGAACTCAGGGGCATTCTACCTCTGAGCTATACCCCAAGCCTTTTTTTAATCTCATTTTTAAAATTTTAAAACAGGGTCTCAGTAAGTAGCTGAAGGCCTATTCTTCCAAGGCTGTTTTCAAATCTGTACTCCTCCTGTATAAGCTTCCCAAGTACTGGGATTACAGATATGCACCAGTACTCTCAGCTAAAAACATTCTTTTAAATAGATACATAATTGTACATAAAGTGTTCTCAGATGGCTATTAGACAGAGAATTTCAGGTGCTAAAGAAGCTTTGCTTTTTTAAAACATAACACAAGAAGTCAAGAAAAAGAAATCAAAGAAGCTTCTTCTGTAAAGTATTCTTAAAATAATGATGAGTCCCAGTGGAAAAGACTTTTTTTATGTTTTGTTTTGTTTTATTTTATTTTGGTTTATAATGGTATCCAAGTTCATGCCTTAACTATTGGTATGAGTTATTATAGTAGAAAGAGTCTGCATTTGAGAAGAATGATATAGATTTAGAAAACCTTTTTCTAATTTAGAAAGTAAATTTTAGAAGCGGATTTGAATCATAAAAGCCAGTAAAATGACTGATTACTCTGCGATTGATGTATCCATTTGAGATTCTCAAGCTCAGGTGGAATATGGTACTGTGATGTCAGCATCACAAATAAGATTAATTTGTGAAAATTGAGGTGATTCTTTAATTTATTTCCTTAATATGCCATCTGAAAAACATAGTTCTTCTCTAAGAGTAAAATGAAATTCATACTAATTATGACTAATGTCATATCAAAGTGAAATATCCCCAGAGGTAATAAAGCGCTGCTTGTTTTTATGAAAAAAATGTAATTAAAATATATTCGAGATGAAATTAATATCAGGTGTAAGTGTGCCTTTCATTAAAATCCAGATATGTTATTTTTTAAAAGTATATTGGAAAAAAACACTAAAAATTAATTTTACCAGCAAAGAAGGAAATAATAAAGTAGAAATCGCATTTTATAACATTCTTTGTTGTATTTATCATTTGCAAAATGAGCAGTGAAAGTAAATAGATTAAATCACTTGACTTCAAAGAGCCTCTCTTGCTTTCTCATCATATACTCCTACATTTGAATGACTATGATTTTCAGAATTTATTTTGTTATTTAAAATATTTGTTTTAGGTAGAATATTAATACAGGTTGTCCTCATTGAAACTTATTTTGACACACCAAACTCAGAGCAAATTAACAATCTAAATAGCCAAGTATTAAGGAAAGCTACATGTACTATACAAAATGCAAACTGTGAGTCAAAAGGATGGGTAGTAAGCATAGTTTTGAGTTGAAATCAACAAGGAAACTGTTTTGCTATGAATCTTAGCTGGGGCATATGTTAAGGCATGGTCCCCAGCTGGTGGGAGATATTTGGATCCCAGTCTTTCCCAATCTCTCTCTCTCTCCCTCTCTCTCTCTCTCTCTCTCTCTCTCTCTCTCTCTCTCTCTCTCTCTCTCTCTCTCTCTCTCTCTCTCTCTCTCTCTCTCTCTCTCTCTATCCATGTCATCATGAACTGAGTGCTCTCTTTACCATGATCTCCCCCATCATGATGCATTTCCTCACCACAGGCCCAAAAGCCACAGAACCAACCAGGCATGGACTGAAACCTCTGAAACTGTGAACCAAAATTTTGATATGTTCATCTTTTAAGATGTTTGTCTCAGTTATATTGTCACAGCAATAAAAAGCTGACTGACATAGACATGCCAGCAGTTCATATATAATTAAGCACTACTAAAATACATATTAGGATTTCTCCAAATGGCTAGTCAGGTATCCAGATGACAAGTAGTCTGTTCCCCATTCACTTATCTGTTTAACATGTAAATTAGCCTTGCATTTTACTATATATGTACTAGTAAAATGTGTGTCAATCATCATCAATGTGGCTTTGTTCAGCATTTAGAAGGACAAATAATGCGACTGATGTATTGATTTTGGTATTGATTACAGGTACTAATTTAATTGTTAACTTAATGTTTATACACCATAATTTTTTTTTAGTATCTTACATAAGCAAACACACATAAACTTACACACAGACACTAGTATAACTCTTGAGATTTCTTTTGGAGAAAGGCAAATGTATTGTCTCTTTGAATATAGATTTTTCCATGCAGGAAAATGTTTTTAGAAATTTTGTACAATAAAAGTCAAATATTCCTAAGTAAAGAGTCCATTTCTTCTTTACCACTTTACTGTATCAAGAATATGTGTTAGTATACAACTTCAAGAGAGTTCTGCTTCTGGTATTGGCTCATATGAAGAACAGAATAGTAATCTACTTCCTGCTACAGCGGGATAATAATATAAAATTTTATTAGCAGAGATCTTAATTTCTTAATTGAACTATACTGAAATTGAAATTGGAATTGGAAAGACATTTTTATGTTGTCTCATCAAGAATCCATTCAGTTTAGGCAAGTGTCATACTTTTAATTTCCCTCATTTATTTTGGGGTGCACATTATTTTAAGGATAATTCTGCAATTCATGAGAATAATAATTTAACATTTTAATCTCATTGACACTGGAAAATACTGTGATTAGCTGAATGTATTTTCAGTTCTGCAGTTATGGTGCACATTAACTCAACAATAACAAACCAATTTCATTTATTGAAATTAAATTCCAGTCATAATTATGAATCTGTTTGGAGAGAGAATTGTTTCAGTGACCATGCAGAGAACATTTAAGTGAAAAATGTATGTATTTTCTATGACTCATTGACCCCTTTCCACTAATTTCAAGTTAATTTTAAACATTCTTATTCATCATGGAAAATTTGAACTGCAAAAAGCTATTACAAAGCACATTTAAAACACTTAATATACAGTTTATCTGTTATGGAAAAAGAATGCTATTTGAGTAAAAACAAAATGATTTGTAAATTTGTGTTTCTTTTGGTAATATTTTCAATAATATAAAGACCAGTTTGTACTATGCCCAATGACACTCTCGAGTACTAAATGACTGCAAAATTCTAAAATTGTGCTTAATAGTTTTGGAGAATGAATCATGGAATTGAAGGTCATTATATAAAAACTAGATTTGAAACAACTGCCTTATTTGACTTATTTGTGTCCCACATAATTTTGTTGGAATTCTTCTGTAGTCAAGATTTATCTACTCCCTCCTATTTCTTGATCGTTTGTTTTTATCAGTATGACAGCAAGGGTATTTTTTATTGGGTTATAATTTAGTACTATTATTTTATTTGTTATATAGTTCAGATTCTCCTATATTTAACCACGGTGAGTTCTTCCAAATTGATGCCTATATTTCTTTTATATACCTCCTTTTTTTTTTTACTTCTTTAATACTTTCCTATTTTTTAAATACTTTTATTGGTGCATTATAGTCTAACATCATAATCTACTTTCTGATATTACAAGATGCTTCAAACTCATTTTACAAATTTCTTTACACAATAATATAATGAGTCATTTCTCCAAAATCCTCTGGATCTTTTTTAGTGGGAAATGTTTTGAACTTGAGATCTTGATTTCATAGGTGCTGGTTACTACAGGGAAATCATTGCTTCTAGGCCCTCTCAAATGACAAAGTTATATATTTAACTTTATTAAAATATGGGGTATTTAATAATCCTTAACTTTAATAAAGTTATAACAAAATATAATAAAGTTATAAACAAAAAACCAGGACATCTAAAATATGTGATTCCTAGAGAAACAGATAACTGGAAGCAACATGTAATACACATTTTTCAATCATCAATCAACAGAGCATAAAAGGAAATGATCATTTGTTCACTCATTTATTGTTTCAGAATAACCCACATTGTTCGAAACATGGTATCCATGTGATTGGTGGATTTCACAAACTAGACACTTTAATTAATTTGATATTCTTTTACAATTACCTCCAAGTGATATTTTATTTATCAGTGTTAAATATTTTTAACACTAAATTAGAGAATTGTTCAAACACATTTTTAATTTTAAATATTTGCTGTTTATATTTTTTCCACAGTGTAATCTAATTTTTTCTTTTCATTACGCATTTGTCGCCTATGGTTCTTCCATGAGCTCTGATCTTTAACATTAACTACTCTTAAGCTAATTTCAATACTTAATCATATATTGAATAAAATCATGTCCTAATCATTTGTGTTTGTAACAAAATTGCAACAAAAATATTGTAAACAGTATGAAGATACCCCTAACCTTACATTTTAGTCCTAAACACTAGGATATTCAAGATTGAACTTTAGAGAGAGTAAACTGATGCTGTGTTCCACTTTATTTTGCCAAATAAGATCCACATATTTAATCCATATATATCTAGATTGAATATATATAAATGCATATGTATACATTAAATATATATATTCTAAACATATTGAACACATAATTCTAGATTCTATATGTATATAGTCATATGTATATAATTTTTTAATGAATATAATATTTTTATTTCCTTCCCTTAAAGTAAAGATATCTACAGTTCATGAGTTAGGCATAAGATTGATAATTGTAATGATTTTCAAATTAGCCTTTCAAGTTAAAACTTCTATATCCTGGCTCTTTTATTTCCTTCATATTCTTTTTTTTTTTAATTTTTTTTATTACTCATGAATTGTTAGCAAACATCTTTGTTAGGTACAAATTGATAACGACATATGTGCCCACATTTCTCATTTGACCCCTTCCCCAAATTCCCAGCCCACTCCCTCGTCCTGCCTCCCTCTCAAGTTCAATTTAGTGAGTAACCTTGATGTACATTAGGGTGTCCCCGCCCCCATCAATCCCTTTCAGTTAAATCAACTTCTTTGTTTATCGAGGGTCTCTACTTTTTCATCTAGGGACCCTCTTATGCCCCATCTTCTCCCTAGCATCCAAATATTAGGGAGAACATATGCTTCCTTACTCTTTGTGACTGGCTAATGTCACTTAACATAATGTTTTCCAGTTGCATCCATTTCCCTGCAAATAACATGATTTTGTTCTTCTTTATGGCTGAGTAAAATTCCATTGTGTACATATCCCATAGTTTTGTAATCCATTATCTGTTGATGGACATCTTGGCTGCTTCCATAGTTTGGCTATTGTGAATTGTGAGGCTATAAACATAGATACACATGAGTTGGTCTGATAGTTTGGTTTCCATTCTTTTGGGTAGATACCCAGAAGTGGTATTGCTGGATCATATGGTAGGTTCATTCCCATTTGTCTGAGGATCCTCCATACTGTTTTCCAAAGTGGTTGCATTAGTTTGCAGTCCTACCAACAATGTATTGGAGTTCCCACTTCTCAATATCCACGCCAGCAGTTGTTGTTGTTCGTGTTTTTTATGATTGCCATTCTGATTGGAGTTAGGTGAAATCTCAAGGTCGTTTTGATTTACATCTCTCTGATTGCTAATGATGTGGAACATTTCCTCATACATTTATTGGCCATTTGTATTTCTTCTTTTGTGAAGTGTCTATTTAGATCCTTTGCCCATTTTTTAATTGGGTTATTTGTTTTCTTGGCTGTGATTTTCTTGAGTTCTTTGTGTATCCTAGATAATAGACCTCTATCTGAAGAGTAACTGGCAAAAATCTTCTCCCACTCTGTAGGCTCTCTGTTGAGGTTCTTGATAGTTTCCTTTGCTGCACAGAAGCTCTTCAGTTGAATTCAATCCCATGTATTGATCTTCCTTTGAGTTGCTTGTGCTTTTTGAGGTCTTGTTGAGAAAGTTTTTACCTGTGCCTATGTGTTCAAGTGTTGGTCCTATGCCCTCTTCAAGTAGCTGCAAGGTCTCTGGCCTAACTTCCAAGTCTTTGATCCACCTTGAGTTGACTCTTGTGCAGGGTAAGAAAGTGGGGTTTATTTCCATTTTCCTGCATATGGTTAACCAGTTTTGCCAACACCATTTGTTAAAGAGGCTATCTTTTTTCCAGGGTATGTTTTTGGCTTCTTTGTCAAAAATCAGTTGACTGTAAGTCTGTGGGTCTGTTTCTGAGTCTTCGATTCTGCTCCATTGGTCTATGTGTCTGTTTTTGTGCCAATACCATGCTGTTTTTATTACTGTGACTTTGTAGTAGAGTTTGAAGTCAGGTATTGTGATACCTCCTGCATGTTTCTTGTTGCTAAGAACTACTTTAGCTATCCTGGGCTTTTTGTTTTTCCAGATGAATTTAAGGACTGATTTTTCTATGTCTGTGAGGAGTGTCCTTGGTAATTTCATGAGTATTGCATTGAATCTGTAAATTAGTTTTGGGAGGATGGCCATTTTGATGATATTTATTCTTCTTATCCAAGAGCATCTTATAAGGTCTTCATCTCTTTTGTTCTTCACCTTTTTATAGTTTTCCTTACAGAGGTCTTTTACCTCTTTGGTTAGGTTTATCCCTAAGTATTTTATTTTTCGGGGTGCTATTGTGAGTGGAATTGTTTTCTGGATTTCTTTTTCAGTGGATTTATGGTTGGTATACAGAAAAGATTCTAATTTTTTAAGATTGATTTTGTATCCAGACACTTTGCTGAATTTGTTGATCAGTTCTATATGTTTTTTGGTTGAGTTTGTTGGGTCTTCTAAGTATAATATCATGTCATCTGCAAAAAGGGATAGTTTTAGTTCTTCTTTCCCTATTTTTACCCCTTTGATTTCCTTCTCTTGCCTTATTGCTCTGGCTAGAGTCTCAAGTACTATATTGAACAGAAGAAGTGATAATGGACATCCTTGTCTTGTTCCTGTTTTTAGTGGGAACTCTTGCAGTTTCTCTCCATTTAATATGATGTTGGCTGTGGGCCTATTGTATATTGCCTTTATGATGTTGAGGTACGTTCCTTCTATTCCAATTCTCTGAAGTGCTTTTAGCATGAATGGGTGTTGGATCTTGTCAAATGCTTTTTCAGCATCAATTGAGATGATCATGTGGTTGTTGTCTTTAAATTTGTTTATGTGGTGAATTACATGGATTTTTTTTCATATGTTGAACCAGCCTTGCATCCCTGGGATGAACCCGACTTGGTCATGGTGTATAATTTTCTTGATGTGGTTTTGAATGCACATTGCTAATATCTTGTTTAGCAGCTTTGCGTCTAAGTTCATCAGCGATATAGGCCTATAGTTTTCTTTCCTTGAGCGGTCTTTATTTGGCTTTGGTATTAATGTGATGTTGGCTTCATAGAATGTGTTTGGGAGGGTCCCGTTTCTTTCTATTTCACGGAATAGTTTGAGGAGTATTGGGATTAGCTCTTCTATAAATGTTTTATAAAATTCACTTGGAAAACCATCTGGCCCTGGGCTTTTGTTTGATGGTAAACTCTTTATTGCTGTTTCTATCTCTTTAATTGTTATTGGTCGGTTTAAGTTTTCTATATCTTCTTGACTCAATTTAGGAAGGTTATATGTGTCTAGAAATGTGTCAATTTCTTCTA
>PVLC010002513.1:34127-58107 GCA_004027655.1 Graphiurus murinus | reverse complement strand
ATTTTTCAAAGTAATTTCTGACTATCCTCTGTATTTTCATACTGTTGGTGGTAATATCACCTTTTTCATCTCTTATTTTGGTTATTTGGGTTGATTCTCTCTTTCTTTTGGTTAGGTTGGCCAGTGGTTTATCGATCTTGTTTATTTTTTCAAGAAACCAGCTTTTGGTTTTATTGATTTTCTGAATTGTTTTTTTATTCTGGATTTCATTAATTTCTGCTCTGATTTTCATGATTTCCTGTCTTCTACTGGCTTTGGGGTTAGACTGTTCTTGTTTTTCAAGTGCTTTGAGCTGTGTCATTAGGTTATTTATTTGGTAATTTTCTGTTCTTCTTATGTGGGCACTCAGTGCTATAAATTTTCCTCTTCGTACTGCCTTTAGGGTGTACCAGAGGTTTCGATTTGTTGTGTCTCTGTTTTCATTGGTTTCTAGGAATTTTTTAATTTCTCCCCTTACTTCTTCTGTGACCCAATGTTCATTCAGCAATGTGGTGTTCAGTCTCCATGTGTTTCCACAGTTGCTTTGGATCTTCTTGGAGTTTATTTCTAGTTTCACTCCACTGTGGTCAGAGAAGATGCAGGGAATTATGTTGCATTTTTTTAATTTGCCAGTGCTCGCTTTGTGGCCCAGAATGTGGTCTATTTTGGAGAAGGTCCCATGTGCAGCTGAGAAAAATGTGAATCCAGCTGTAGTTGGGTGAAAGAGTCTATATGTGTCTAATAGGTCCATTTGGTTTATGGTATTCTTTAGGTCTTATCGGGCGCCCCAGGCTGAACTCTCAGCCATGAGGCCCCAATAAAAGACGCCGGCTAAATGCTACTGGTTCGAACCTTTTTTATTATTACTCTCTCTTTTCCTTCTGGGATCAAAGCGTTGCACAAACGATAACAAACACAATACAGAGGTTGTCTTTCCAAATAGTGCTTTTCCTACAGCTTTCCAACTAACCCCCTCTCTCCGCAAACCACCTTTCACCAGCAACCGACAACCTTTCTTCCCAGAACTTCTCCAGCAACTTCCCAACCAGCTTTTCCCCAGAAGCTATCTTGCAGATCTCTAGCCAGCTAGCCGCGCGCTCTAGCTAGCTCTGCTCTAGCTTCAGCTCAGCACCAGGCCTAGCTTCAGCTCCGGCTCTCAACAGCAACAGCCACCCGACCACTAACTACTCCTGCTGCTCCTCCCTAGCCGCGCTCTCTCTTAGCCGTGCTTCCTCTATTAGCCGTGCGTTCTCTCTATGCGAGAGGTGGAGGCTCTTATAGCTGCACCGGGCCTCAAGCCGCAAGGTGTCTCATACAGCTCTCACCTGGCCTGGCCACACCTCTGCGTACTGGTGCATGCGCTCTGATATGGCACAGCCCTAAGATGATATTCACCTGCAGCTGCTTCTGGTACTCTGCCAGGCGCCATCTAGAGGCGAGGTCCAGCTGGCCAGTCTGGGCCCCCGACAAGGTCTGAGGCATCTCTACTGATCTTTTGTTTAGAAGAATGGTCTAGAGATATAAGAGGAGTATTGAGGTCTCCTAGTATTAGTGTATTGGGATCTATGTGTGTCTTTGTTTCATACATAATTTGTTTTATGAAGGTGGCTGTAACTGCATTTGGGGCATAGATGTTAATAATTGTTATTTCCTCTTGATGGATTGTTCCTTTTAGTAGTAAAAAATGACCAGCTTTGTCTCTTCTGATAAGCTTAGGCTTGAAGTCTAATTTATCTGATATCATGGTTGCTACTCCTGCTTGTCTTCCGGTTCCATTGGCATGGATTATCTTACTCCATCCCTTCTCCTTTAACTAGTGGGAATCTTTGCTTGTAAGGTGTGTGTCTTGTAGTCAGCATATAGATGGATTCTGGGTTTTGATCCATTTTGCCACCTTGTGCCTTTTTATTGGGGAATTGAGACCATTTATATTCAGTGTGATTATTGAGAGACGATTTTTAATTCCTAACATTTTGAGTTTTGACTTCTGTTTTCGGTGGAGTTTATTCTACTTTGCTTAGTTGTTTGCTTCCTGGAAATTATTGTTTTTCTGGTTCTGATGTTTACTCATTAGTTCTTCTTTGTAGTTAATCTCTTTGAGTAGTTTCTCTAGTGCTGGTTTGGTAGACATAAATTATTTCACTTTCTCTTTGTCATGGAAGGTTTTCATATTGCCGTCAATTTTAAGAGAGAGTTTTGCTGGGTATGAGAATGTTGGCTGCAAATTATTTTCTTTCAGAGTTTGGAATATGTTACTCCAGCCTCTCCTGGCTTTTATGACTCGATTTGGGAGGTCTGGAGTGATTCTAATTGGCTTACCTCTAAATCACACTGAATATAAATGGTCTCAACTCTCCAATAAAAAGGCACAGGGTGGCAAAATGGATCAAAACCCAGAATCCATCTATATGCTGCCTGCAAGAAACACACCTTACAAGCAATTCATACTGACGTATTTTTTTTTCTAAATTCTGTACTATAGATTCGTTTTTGGAATGATATTCTTCTAAGAGTGATATTCTATTTTCCATGTGATCTAATCTGCTCTTTATAGTTTGTATTGATGCCTTCATTTTGATTATTTCTTCTTTCACTTCCTTCAGTGCTTCTCTTTGGTTCCTTTTCAGGTCATCAAATTCTTTGTTTATTTGTTCCTTTATCTTTTCCTTTATTTCTTTAAAGCTCTGCCTACATTCTTTCTGAAAATCCTGTATTGTTTCTAGTATTAAAGATATGAATTGTTCTTCTGGTAATCTCTGCCATTCTGGGTTGTTGAGATCTGTTATTGAGGGGTTGTGATAGCTCATTGTTTCTTTGTTATTTTTCCTCCCCATGGATCCCCTGTTCTTAGATTTATATCTTTGCTGCTCTTGCAAGTTTTCTCTTCCAATTTAGATCCCTGTTGCTCATATTTCCATTGTTGTTTGTTCCACCTCTGGTCGCTTCAGGCACAATAGGTCAATGGAGGTCTGGATAGCTGGCAGGATGTTGTATGGGAGGGGCTGGCACGCAAAATGGCACACGCCAGCTTGCAGCTCCCTCTGGCTGGCGTTGCTTGGCACCCGCTCTCTTGTTTCCTGGAATCTGTGCAGCTCCGCTCCTCTTTTTTGTGTCAAAAAGTTGTGTTTGCTGCTATCTTGGTTCAATCTCTGTTGTGCAGTCATTCGCCCAGTCCCTGGAGTGGTGCCCTAAAAATGTCCCACTGGAACTTATGCTGATAGTCCCACATGTTCTGGTCACTGTGGCTGGTGGGGGGGTCCTCTGCCTAGTAGGGTGTGGAGTCCCAGGGGCGCGCATGTCACATCTGTTCGCTGGGTCTGCCGAGGTGCCTGTAGTTCTCAGTTCCAGGTCCCTTTTACATAAAATTTTTATGAACCTATACACATAAACACAGACAAAAACACACACAATACTTACACACACATACACAAAATTTAGAATTTTGAAAAATTTAAAAAACTGATTGTATCTTCCCTATGTCTGTGTTATATAGAAGTGATGGTCATACAAACTCCAACAATAAAATGAGTATCATATTTCGAGCAATGTGGGTTATTTTGAGATAATAAATGAATGAAAAAAAAACACTGTTTCTTTATATACTCTGTTCATTGATTAATGATTTATTAAAGATTTAGTTATGTGTTTTTTCCAGTTATTTTATTTCACTAGAAATGACACATTCTATGTTGTCTGTTTATTGGTTATATGTGTGAATGTGTGTGTGTGTGCGTGTGTGTGTGTGTGTATGTGTGTGTGTGTGTGTGTGTGTTATGATTAGATACAGAATGTCTGTTGAAGAGCTCATGTGTTAAGGTTCAAGTTGATGTTATTGTCACGAGGATTGTAATCTCATCAGTTGATAAATCCATGGTAATGGGTTTACTGGGTGGTAACCTAGCACATGGACTGTGACTGGAGAAGATAGGTCTCTGGGGATATGGCCTTAGGGACTGTGCTTTTGTCTTTGGATCCCCTTGCTTGCTAGCTCTCTTGCTTCTGTTCTCTATGCTGTGACAGCAGAGCCCTTTACCCCCAACCCCCTACTTCTGCTTCCCGCCACTATGCCCTGATCTCCACAGATATAACCCAGCCTGACATAGACTAAAACTCCAAAATCTCTAATTGCTGTGGGCAAAAATATTTCTTCCTCTAATAGTGTAATCATTTGTCTTTGATTATAGCAGTAAAAATATTGACTGAGATAAAAACTGGTACCAGAAGTGAGGTAACTGCTATATCTGAGTCTGGCCATGTGTTTTGTGAGTCTTTGGAATTGGTTTGTGAATGAAAGTTGGAAGGACCAGAATGTGGCTAAAATAGATGGGCAATCAGGAGTGTGTTCAGGACTCAATGGGAAAATGGAATACAGGCCACCCATGTTACATTCTGGCAAATAATTTATCAGAATTTTGCCTGTGTCCTGAAATTTTGTATGAAGCCAAATTTAAAGATGATGGACTGATTAAACTGATGGGTGAAATCTCAAAACAACAAAGTATCTAAACTGCGTTATGAATATTGATGTCTGTATTCAGCAAATTTTGCTCCCACTTTTGAAAATGGAAAGCAAAGCAGAGACTCTATATCTTCATTTTTCCCAGAAATGTATGTGCAAAGCTGAAGTCCAGAGAAATGATACTATGAAAGAATGTAAAATGGCAGAAGGGAAGGTGAATGTCTTATATAGGAACAAAGAAAGGAATACAGTCAGGGCAATTCAAGCCCAAATGCAGAGTCATGGAAACATGTGTCCAGGAGACGTTGCGGCAATGATTGAAAAGGACCTTGTGGCTGCCAGAATTAAAACAAGCCATGTGGCAGCTAAGATTGAGACAAATCCATTGGTGGCCAGGATTGAGACAGACACAGTGGCAGTTATTGAAAAGGGTCCAGCAGCAATGATTAAGAAGGGTGTGAATAAACTTTCTGCTAGAGGTCAATTGTGGAACTCACGTTATGCTTGCTTTGCTGAAAAAGGGGTTCAAGGAGCCATCCTTTTAGATTCCAAAGGAAGGACTACGAATACAGGCAATACGTGGCAGATTTAGAACCCCTGCAAGTAAACCAATATGGAGTAGTTTGTTAAGCTATGAGGGTGAAGTCAAGACTGAAAAACAAAACAAAACAAACAAAGAAAACATGATTTAGGAATGGGAGAAACGTGGAACAACCAGGAGAAAGAATTGAAATCTGTAATCTATGGAGCCACCCTGGAAGAGCGAGTATGCCTCCAGTTGCAACCCACTAGGCCACAGTAGCAGGCTACTACGGCCCTTTGGACATTGAATCTCGCCACTACGTGCCCCATATTCCAGAAGTAGAACTGCAAAATTAAATATTTGCCCAAAAATTTTGATCCTGCTTTATTCCCATTCACTCTGTCTATACCTCTATCCTTCTCTTTGGGAATGCAAATGTTTACTCTGTGCAAAAGTATATTGGATGCATTTACCTTGGTTTTTGTTTTTCTTTTAATTTATAGGATTCACAACCAAGAATTCACCCTGAGTCTCAGAGGAGACTTTGGGACTTTTAAGTAATGCTGGAATTCTTGAGACTACGGAAACTCATGGCGATGGACTAAAAGCATTTTGCATTCTGAAATGGGCATGAGCTCTTCAGCGGCCAAGGGTAGAACGCTATAGTTATAGAATGTCCCCCGAAGAGGGAAAAAGTGTTATTCAGTCTGACAGAATCAATGGAACATTATTTTGCTACTTAGGTATAAGTTGCTCTTTGGGGATTATATTCATTTTTTCCTGTTCTCTGGATATTTCCTATTAATTAATTGACCATTTTTCTTAGTTCTATTTTGAACCTACAGAGAAGTCATTTAAAACTGAAGGATGTGACTTATTGAAACTATTTTCTCAAAAAACAATGAGGCTGCATTATGAGTATTTTAATTATTCTTAGGTTATATGTAGAATCTCTCCTGAAGAGTTCATGTGTTAAGTGTTCAGGATTGGTATAATTAAGTAATGAGGGTTGTAATCTTATTAGTCAATGTGGTTGGACAAGGTGGGTCTCTGGGGACGTGGCATTAGGGATTGTCCTTTTGTCTTTGGATATCCTTGCATGCTAGCTCTCTTGATTCTGTCCTCCATCATGTGAGAGCAGAGCCCTTGCTTTTTCCCTCTCTGTGCTGCTCACCACCATGCCCTGATGTCTGCAGGTGTACCTTGACCTACAGGGACTGAAACTCTGAGGTCTCAAAAAACTGTGAGCAATAAATTTTTCTTCCTCTAAGTTGTGTGGTAAATTGTCTTGGATTATACCAGTGAGAATACTGACTAAGACAGTGTATTACTAGGGATTGAATCTAGAAAAGTTCTGCCTCTGAGCTATAAAACAACCCTTTATATTTTGTTTTATTTTGAAATAGGATCTTGCCATATTACCACGTGCTGTCCTGGAACCTGCGATTCTTCTGTCTCTACTATCCAAGTACTGCAATTACAGGTGTGCACTATTGTGCCTGGCTATTTTGTTTATTTTTAATTTCACTGACTTTAAGATTTTCCCTAGGTAACTTGGCATTATTCTTTATATAATTGTAGGTGCATTTACTCTCAAGAATATTGGAATTCTTTAAGATGTGCACAATCATGAAGTCTGAGAAGGAAAAAATATTTTGTACTTGAATTCTTTAAGATGTGCACAATCATGAATTCTGAGAAGGAAAAATATTTTGTACTTGTCTCTTTACATTTTTTGCACAGTGAAAAAGTGAATGTGAGTTCTGTCACTTATTTGGGTAGAAAAAAAATGATCATCCATATCTGACAAGTGGCTGCCAGCTGTAATGTATTGTATGCAGGCCTTTGGCATGTCATCATTCTGACTGATGTGTGCACATGAAACTTGGTTCATATTCTTGTACTGAGGCTTAGCAATTATGTTTTCTGTAAGACTTTGCTCATGGCCCTTGGCAAAGAGCTGACACTGATTAAGTATCTCACTCAACCTTATGGCTGGCAAACAAAGTAATGGTCCAATGGTATGTGCCATTGGTAAGATGGACAATATTGAAAAACATAAAGAGCTTTCAGGGTACCCAGAAAAATATTGTCTTGAACCTAATGGTTACATGATTTGTTTTGTGATACCAATATACCACACACTCAAATCAACTCTATGTTGATGTCAAAGTTTCTGTTCTCTGATTTTGCTTCTTCATATGCCATGACACAATTACCTACATGGGCAACCAAAAAGCCTATAGATATTTTTACAATTTTCACCAATAAACTGGAAAACATTCAACATTTTTCTGTTCCTTCTTGTGGAACATTAAGCTAGAATCATAAATTGCTGGAATATTAGTAAATATCTTTGTATCTAGGCATGGATTACCAAGCATACTAAATACAAATCAGTTCAAAAGACAGATTAGCCTTTATTTCTTAGAGAGTCATTTTCTCAGGGAGATAAATGGCTCAAAATCTCCAAATTTAATCCATCTTAGTCAATAAAATATTATTCTCAATAAAAAAACTTGATATTTTTCTTTGGAAAATAAATGTTATCACATAAAATTTCATAAGCAAACTATAAGGATCTCATTTTTAATCCACTCATAAGATAATAGATATATTGGTTGCTTCTGCATCCTGGCAGAGTGAACAGTGGTGTAATAAATATTGGAGAGTTAATATCTCCTTGAAATTTTGATTTCAATTCTTTGGGATAAATACCCAAAAGGAAGATTACTGGATCATATCAGCATTCTACTTTTAATTTTTGAAGAACCCATCAGATGTTTTCCCATAGAAGCAACCTGCTTTAGAGAAAAGTCTGTTCAACTTTTTGATGAATTTTAAATTAGAATTTTAGGGATTATTTATCTAATTATTTATTTGGTATTGAGTCATAGGAATCACTTGGATAGCTTGGAAATAACAGATCATCTGATACATCATTAGTTGCTATGTAGAAGCTTTCTCATTTAATTTAATCCTATTTGACTAGTTTTTCATTTATTGCTTGAGGTTTAATAACCAAGAAATCATTGCCAAGAGCATTATTTCTTCCTGTAAATGTTTCTAGATGTTGGGCAATGAACATGTGGCACACCCCTTTTTCTCTCCAGGCAAAACTTGGAGCTAAATATTTGAATTGCAATCTCTATGCTGAGCTTGGGAGGAGGCTACAGTGACCCCATCTGAAATTATCATTTCTGTTTTCACTGGACTCAGTTGGTTAGAATATTACATGTCCCATATCTGCTTTTCACTTTGAGTCAAGCTGGAAAGAAGGCATTTCACTGTATAGCCTCTGGAAAAGTTGGGGTGTTGAGCAAATGGTGTGCCTCATTCTGTCCCCCAGCAGGAATAAAGATAGGAGCTGGAGGTGAAAGTATGTTGTCTGAATTGTTTGTAAGAGTAGAATAATGCCAAGATATATGAAATTTTCCTGCTGGCTTCAATGTCACTGGTTTTATGTGCTCACCTGGCAGGCCTGAGAGACTTTTCATTTGTTTCTGGATTTATCATAAAGAAATATTTCCAAAAATTGTTGAATGTGCATGTTAGTGGAGGAAAAGAAGGCCCAGAGTTTCCTATTTTGCCATCTTGCTAATGACAATATCACTGGTGAATATACTTTTAAATAACTCAGAGAGCACAAAAAGTCAAAGGGGACATTAATATCTAAATGAATGATAGTAAAATATATTTATACCTATTAAAGAAACTAATTTAGAAAAAAATAAGACTGAGGGTGTAGCTGAGAGATATAATGCCCCTGCATTCAACATTCAACTTCCAGTAACACACACATACATACACACACACACACACACACACACACACACACGATAATTTAGTAATCATCTAAATCTCTAGGATCTTTCCACTGCTGGTGAGTTCTATCAAATAGCATAGACTTTACGTGAATTGTGCATAGGCTGTTTTGAAAAATATGCTATGTTTATAAACTTACACTAGTTGTAATTAGGGTAAACAATGAAATGACAAAAAAATTAGGATGTACATTCATTCTTTTCTTCCACTAAGGGTTAATGTGGGTATAGAATGTTAATTAATGAACATGTAGGGGAAGTCAACCAAAGATTAGACAAAAAAATAAGCAAATAATTGAACCTGAAATGAACTGACAATTTCAAATACTATACAAAGAAATATATTCAGGCCTGGTAAGGGTCTTAGAAACGGAGGAGATAATAATAACTCTCCCTTTGACCCCATTTCAAAACAGTCCAAAATAATACAGGAAGAAGACTCGTAGCATGTTAGTTTTTCATTATAATAAATGTTATGCATTTTCCCCTCTTGGTATTACAGTAACTGAAAATTTGGGAGAACAACATTCATTCATTTAATTATTAATCAATTCAATGCCGTATACAGACCAACTTCTTCATTGAAGTTATTGTTGTATATACAGGGGATACAGATAGGAAAAAACTCAGAGAAGCCTCTGTTGCTATGCAGCTTACGTTACAGTAGGAAGGAACATTCCTTATTCAATACAATTCTAAACTGGGGGTTAAGCAAAGATTTTTGAAAAGTATTTAACTGGACATCAGTATAATTGACTATTTTATTTTTCCTAATAAATCGTTGACAGTTTTTAAAAAATATTCATTTTAAGCCGGGCCTGGTGGCGCACGCTTGTAATCCCAGCATTCGGGAGGCTGAGACCGGAGGATCCGGGTTCGCGGCCAGCCTCAGCTACCTAATGAGACACTCCGCAACTTAGTGAGACTCGGTTTCAAAATAAAGAATAAAAAATAGGGCTGGGGGTATAGCTCGGAGGTAGAATGCCCCTGAGTTCAACTCCCAGTACTGCAAAAAAAAAAAAAAAAAAAAAAAAAAAAAAAAAAAAATTCATTTTAAGACATATTAAGATCCTTTAATTCTGACTAGGAATTTCTACTTGATAATTTTAAATAACTGGTTTACTTTTATAAACTTTCAGTATAAAACACTTAGGTGATATTTAACAAAGAAACCAAAGCATTTGTACAAATCTAAAGTGTCATATTATTGGAATTATTCTCTATTTTTTACGTAAATTGAATCTGTGGAATATTTTCTTCCTGAAATGTCATATGTATCATTTCTGACTACTTTTTCTGGCATTAGTGCTAGAAATTTATCTTTTTTTTTATACCATAGTCATCCAAATAGCCAAATACATAAATACATTAATGTAGCTATATTACATTGATACATACATTGATGCTACATTAATTTTTGCTTCTGAAAGATAATATTTTTATAAAGGTATAAATGGGAAACACCAGATGGGGTGAATCAGGAAATCTTTTTCAGTTCTCCTTTTTTAGTAGATGATTAAAAAATATTCTGTCAGAGTTGGAGACTAGATGTTATAATCAGGGGCAATGTTGATTCTAATTTGTAAACATGGCCATTTGGAGAAGCCAGTGGATCTCAGCTGAGGCCTGATGAGAAAAGAATATCCTTAGTCAGCAATGAAAATCTTTTTCCTCTCTTTTCTTCTGAGGCTTTCATTTATTTAACGAAGGACAAACAAACAAAAAAATTAAGTCCAGCACAGAGTTTCTGAATTCTCTATATGTAGTCACATATCTATGCACAGTAGTTCTTTGAAAACCTATAATCATGAATTCTATATAATTTGGAGAACACTAGGAAATTATTGCAGTAAGAACACTTGATTAATGGTTCTGTTATTCAGAGAATAATATGTGAAAGAGATTGGTAAGAATTAGCCTTCATTCTAATTAAATCAAATATACTCAATACTGGAAAAACATTCTTGGTGGTAAAAATAGTTGACAACCTATTGCCCTAATGGAAAAGGTTCTCATCAAGAAAATGTATATTTTTACTAGTAATGCAAAAATTTAATATCACTTGGAATATTTTTGACAGATCCTTAAGGCAGCATTATGACTCCTCATACTTGTAAAAACATTGCTGATCTTCAACTGATTAGTCTGAAATTGTCAAAAAGAATTTTATATTCATATTTTCACAGGAGGTTCTGTTATGAATATAAAGATTGTATAAGTTTTGGCAACAAATGTCATGTAGACAACAAATGGCTGTCTAATTCTCAGGGGATCCATTAAGAAGACTCCCAGTGCACCATCACGGCACTTGCCATAGTCAATAAAACCAAAATTCCTCATTCTTACAGATTCCAAACACAGGTTTCTCTACATTCACCTCATGTATTGAAGAGAAGTCAATGTTTCTGATGAATTTTTTGCTTTGGAGAAAAGCATCATCTTTTCATGATTGCTTATCTCATTAAAGAGACTTGAGCCCCCTTTAATGTCAGACAGAAGGTTACCTATGTGCAGATCAATGTTTTGGATGTTCTACATATAATGAAAGATGAAGGAATTGAACTTGAAAGATGAAAGAATTGAACTCATGGGTATATATCAAGGTGGTTTGGTTTCATTTGCACTATCGAAAATGAGTCTCTGTATTCTATATAACTTCACCAATTCTCACAGTCCGATGAAATGCCTGACATGTGTTAAATGCACAATAAACATTCATTGAACAGAATAGCAAACTTAGGTCTTGTCGTCACATTCTAGTCTTTACACATACTATACTGCTTTTGTGGAATATGCTGTCTCTTGTTTTTGGAGTCATTTCTTCATGTCTGTCACACCTCAATTTAAACATCATTTCATCAATGAGGTCTTCAGGGGCCTACATATACCGTTATTCTATCATATTAAGTGCTAGTAACACGTATTTTATGACTCTCAGTACAGGTTGGTGTAATAAACTATCAAATTATCTGGTTTCTGGTTAGAATATTGTCTCTTTGGGGGCTGTTTCTCTCATTAGGTGGATTCAAAGCCATGAATATACTAAAGATTAAAATATTTGTGGATTGGATAAGTAAGATGTCAGAGGTAGCCAATAATCACAAAATTAATTGTAAAGGCCATAAAATAATTATTTCTATGTTCCCAGTATAAATTTTTCATCATGCTTCTGTCACTTACCTAATTTATTATACTTCTCAGTTAACATGAATATTTAAATAGGTTTTAAACTACTTGTATGTTTTTAGATTAAACTTTTTACATGAATGCAAAAAAAATCAAGCTTATTTTGTGGGGCTTGGGTATATCACTGGTAGGGCACTTGCCTAGCATTCCTGAGGCCCTGAGTTTGATCACAAGCACCACAAAAATTTATATATTTTGTAATATTATCATTGTGCTCTCTGAATCTCTGCCTTCCTGGGTTCTAGATGGAATAGTTCTCCAATTATGATTACCTGCTTCTGTTTTCATTTTAATAAGATTGTCCAGAATAAATGGATGTAAGGAAATATATGGTAGGTTAGAGGATCTTAGTTCTCAGTGTAAAAAGGGCCATATTAGCTTTATTTTATATAGTTTTGTATTGTTTCAAACAATATAAAAAGATACAAAGGGAAATGATCTATATGATGTCTTTATGTATCTGTGTCAGATTCTGTTTACTGAAGTTCTTTATAATAAATATACCATTAAAATAAATAAAGGTGAATATCATATTGAAGTTATAATAAACTAAATATTCTGGACTATACCTCCACCTATAAACAAAGAAAGCTGATAAAAGTATATAAAATAATTGTAATTTTGAATCCTAGAAGAAAGGGGAAAAAAACCCCAAACAATTGGAGAGATAAATTGGAAATATAATATTTCAATGAAATGATATAATATTATTGAGGCTAATAGCTGTAATTTAAAGTATAAATTGTATATACTAGAACAACTACTAAATATAAGATTTTTGTAAAAGTAATACAATAAAGGAGAGGATAAGATATAATAAAAATTCAGCTAATCTAAAAGAAGGTAGGCAAAAGACTAAGGGAAAATAAAAACATAAGGAAAATAAAATAATGTGAGCAAGATAGATTTAAATCAAGACTTAGCAACAGGTTATATTAAAAGGAAGTGAGCTAATGAATTCCATTGAGAAAACAAATTGTCACAATGGATTAAAAAGCAATGCCACATCCTGTGCTAACAGAATTCCACTTAAAATAAAAAGGATAAAGATAGATAAAATGAACAGACTAAAATGCCACATCACAAAAATTCTCATCTAAAGAATACTTGAAAGATTATGTTTATATTATTCAAGTAGCTTAAGAAAAAGAAATATTACCATGCATAAAAATGAACATTTAAAATGAATTTTAATATTTAACAAATGAACAGTATTAAAGTTGTACCAGTTCTTTTTATATAATTAAGAGAAAATATTTTTCTAATTAAGAGAACAATATCATACTTGTATGAAAGATTATGATGCAATAAGAAATAAACTTGATGATATAAATAAATATTTATAAAAAATTCTCAATAAAATATTAGTAAGTAAAATCCAGAAACGTATATCATTACAATATATAATTTAACATGCAAAAATAAATCTCTGTAAAATATTCATTTATTTATTGTAATGTTTAAGCTATATGCCCATTAATGTATAAAGGAAAATATTTAATAAAATTTAATACCAATTCAAAACTAAAACCTTTCTCTTAACTAGGAATGGGAAGGAACTTACATTAATAGATAAGGTGCATTTATACAAACCTAAAGGAAGCTATATTGTGGCAGAATAATTCTATGGTGAGTCCCTTTGATCCTCACTTACTAGTGTGTGTGTGCTTTTGTGTAATCCTTTCCCACAGTATTGGAGTAAGATGAGACTTGCTTATAAGCAATAGAATGTGTCAAAGACAATTGATGTCAATCTTATCTCAGTATGTTAAACAATATGTCATTTTCTCATTCTGGGCTCAGAAACTTGAAATCTGGTATACTTGATGAAATAAGTAGACACATTAAGGAAGTATACTTACCTTGGGACTCCAGCTTGCCTCCAGTATCTGAAGATAGCCTCCAGCCAACATCCAATAAAACTCTAGATACTCTTTCATGTATACATTAGAAAATGAATTTTGGGAACAACAAATGAACTTGGAAGCAGATTCTTTCTCAGTGGTGCTTAAAGATATGAAAGGAGCCTACCAGATAAATTGAATTCAGGATAATAGAATAGAAGACTCTTGTACCAATGCCTAGATTCCTGACTAACAGAAAAAGTGAGATAATAAAAGGGTGTTTATTAAACCTGATGAGATCTTCATAGTTTGCTACATGAAAATGGAAAACTAAGAAAACCATTTTTAACATAGAACAGGCACATCTCCCCGAAGACTAAGGATATTGCAAGAATGTATGTACTAAACATTACAAATGGCTAATAAAGCAATATTTATATATGTAATATGATTGTATATGTATAGAATTTAAGATAATAAGATTTTATCATTTAAGTTTCTAAATTATTATATCTGTGTTATATCATTGTCAATAAGAATTTATTATTTTTAACAGATTAAACATGCTCATTAAGCAATGTGGTTTTAAATCGAGAGGAAAAATTTAACAAAAAATTAAGTCTATTGTGTAACATGTTCTAACGTTTAAAATATTTGTGATTTTATTGGCCTAATAATTATTATATGTTGAGCTTAGAAATAATTTTACAAAGAAATGTCCTAAGAACATACATTTGAGAAATAAAATTATATCAATAATTTTTCAATTTAAGATTGTTGAAAAATAGAGTAATGTAGATTTTAATAAAGCACACATATTTTAAAGATCTCTGAAAGTAGAGAAATTGAATATTATTTTATTCCTAAAGATTCAAGTTTTGGACACAGTTTAAAGTTCAACCAAATGATTTATCCATTCTGAAAAGTAATTGGAAATCTCCAACTGAGAAACCCATGAGAGTCCTCTAGAAAATATCTAATATTTCTGCTGGAAGGATGATCAGAAATATGAAGAAACAATTTTAGTTGGAACATCTTGCTATTTTGAGATCTTAAAATCTGACTTTCATCGTTTCCTTTTGGAAAGCTATTTCTTCATTCTAATCTTGATTTTCTCTGATATTTGTGAACATGCTAATTGTCAGTTTGCAGATTTTCTTCAGATCTTATTTTATTTTGTTTCCTCAGTAAGTATAATGACAAAATTATTAAAATATGGAAATTATGGTGATACTAATCTCAAGTAATTTTATTTTGTTGTTCTTTTTTCATGTTTTCATGTAACATATATGGTAAAAATTAATCAGGAGGAGTGATAAAAATCATAGAGCTATAAAAGCAGCTAAATTAAAAACTACACAGTAGAAAAGTTAATTTTCCTGATATGATCATTGCACACTATACATATATCAAATATCTCACTACACCCCATTAATTCCTATAATTAAAATAATTAATAATGTAAATACTAGTCACTAAATCACAAATGTGAAAGCTAAGATTGCTAATACTACAAATTATAGGATGATATTTATGTTGCAAGATTAAGCTTCACATTTTTTCATTTGTGTTTTAATTAAACTACACATCCTTCAGTATACATTTGCCTTTAATCAATTAAAATAAATATGCATTTATTTGTGGGTTAATCACTTATCAGAAGCCTCCAATTCAAAAATAATAATGCAAGTTGTTTACAGCCAAAAAGAGATAAGAAGAATTTACATTTCCTCAGAAATTTATATTTAATATGAATCAAGATGTCTTTTGTAATGTCTTTGTACTTTGTATCTAAAATGCCTGCTGAAATGAGATTCGTTTTTCATTATATCTTTGTCATTTCAGAGCATAAAAATGCAGAATTAGCATTAGCATTAATTTCACAAAGTATGTTTTTCAGATTAAAAGTCAGCAAATCATGTAGTCAACATAATTTAATTCATTGGCAGTAAAATTTTTGGCTGCCCAGTAACTGTTAGTGTTGTTAAAATTATTATGTTGATGAACAGGCATGATGTAAGTGATATGACAAAAAAACTATGAAATTATAACCTATATAATAGACAATTCTGAAAGTTATTTTTCCTGTTTCCATTTACATTTGAGAGTATGAAAACAAATTTAATTTCTATCCTGTCTTCATATGTTTTTCTGTATTAACTAGGCATACCAAATGTTTGTGATAGGGATATAATTTAAAACCACATATAATTGAAGGACATATAAATGGAAAATTGAAAGAATAATAAAATGTGACTTTGTATATAATCTCAATTGCAATTTAAGTAAGCTTTCTGAATATTTAAGAATCTGACTAATGACATTTTCTTCATTTATCACTAAGTGCTATTAAATAATTATTGATATGAAACACTTTCCATCACCTTATTGATTACTCATATATCTTCTTTTTATAAGGTGCTTAAATATTTTGCCCACTTTTTATTTTCAATATGTAGAATCTTTCTATATATTCTTCATTTGAGATTTTCTTTAGGAGAAAAAGTATTTGGGCTGTGTACGGAAAATATGTCTCTTGCCTAATAATTTTCTTAATGGTTTCTATTAAATGGCATTTATTTTTAATTATATAAAATCTATTTTTTTCTTTTCTTCTATATGCATGCTATGCTATCTCTAATACATCAACATTTATATTTAAATATATATTTTAGCTTTGTGATACAGAGAAAATTCATTTTTACATAGATATTCATCCCTTATAGATGTCATAGACATCTTTTGTGGTTATTTTTCTATCTTCATGAATTCACTGGGCACATTAGTCAAAACTTAACTACAAGCCAGGTGTGGTGGCTCACGCTTGTTATCCCAGTACTTGGAAGACTGAGACAGGAGAATCGCCAGACAGCCTCAGCAAGTAGTGAAACTTGTAAACCTAGTGAAACCCTGTTTACAAATAAGAAACAAAATCAGGATGCCATTGTAGCCCAAAGGTAGAATGCCTCTGGGTTCAATCCCCAATGAAACACACACACACACACACACACACACACACACACACACACACACATATACATGGAGGGATTAGATTAAAAAAATCAACTTAATAATTCTTAATAATTATCCAGATATGTGTGGATCTATATATGAACTGTTTATTCTGTTACACTGTTCTCTTTTTCTTGTACTAGTCCACAAATAATCCTGATTAGGATTCCTTGGATTTACCAGGCTATTCACTTTGAACATCCTTTTTGAACAGGATTTAAACCTGATAAGGGTTTTTACATTCATGTGGTTCTCAATTTTCCACAGATAACAAACAATAAAAAATGTACCCTAAAGTTCTAGAACTTCAGGTCATCCACAATAATTAATTATTGAGGTAATTTAAAATGCAATACAATATAAATATGTATCTTATATACATATAAATAATGTATAAAATTTTATACGCTTTGAATGATATTTTTTAATCCACATTGCCAGTCTAGGTCTTTTAATTGGAGAGTTAAGACCTTTAACATTCAGTGTTATTAAACAATTATGATTTTTGTTTTCTGTCATATTGAGTTCTAGTTTCTGTTTGATGTAATGCTATTTCTCCTTCACATAATTGCCCACCTGGTGCGATTTGCCTCTTCTCTGGTTCTGGAATTTTATTTTTTTCTTCTTTGTACTTTATTTCTTTAAATATTTCCTCCAGTGGTGGCTTGGTAGTCATAAATTCTTTAAGTTTCTCTATCAATTTTAAATGGTATTTTTGATGGATAGAATAGTCTTGGTTGGAAGTTGTTTTCTTCAGGGTCTGGAGTACATCATGCCAGTCCCTCCTGGAATTCATGACTTAGGTTTAGAATTATGGAGTGATTTTTATTGCTTTGTCCCTGAATGTCACTGTTCTTTTGTTCTTGCTACCTTTAAGATTCTTTTCTTGGCCTTTATGTTAGGGATTTTGATTATTACGTGGCATGGCAATGTCCATCTTTGATCTTGTCTTAATGGTGTTCTGAAAGTCTCTTTTATGTGAATATCTAATTCTTTTTCTACGTTTGAAAAATCTCTGAAATTATTTCTCTGAAGAGGTTTCTCATACTCTTGGTTTGTGCTTCTAGACCTTCTTCAATGCCTTTATCAATAAATTAGGACGTTTTGTACTGTCCCATATTTCTTGGATGTTTAGGTTATGTTGTTGTAATATCTTCTGTATATTATTGACTATGTTTTCAGTTTTATTTATTTATTTATTTTTTATTTTTTTGCAGTACTGGGAGTTGAACTTAGGGGCATTCTACCTCCAAGCTATACCCCCAGCCCTATTTTTTTATTCTTTATTTTGAAACCGAGTCTCACTAAGTTGCAGAGTATCTCACTAGGTAGCTGAGGCTGGCCTCGAACCCGGATCCTCCGGTCTCAGCCTCCAGAATGCTAGGATTACAAGCGTGTGCCACCACGCCCGGCTTGTTTTCAGTTTTAAATGAACTCTCTTCCAAGAGTGATACTCTGTTTTCCATATTATCTAACCTACCTGAGTTGTTTTCTCTTATGGTCTTTAATTCATTTATTTACTTCTTCATTTCATTCAAAGCCTCTTTGTTAAAGCCTCAGTTTTCTCTTTCACTTCCTGTACATTTTCTTTGAGGCCTTTCATCACATTGAAAATCAGAACTTGGAATTCTCCTTCTTGTATTTCCTGCAGGTCAGTATTTGTAGTCTCCCTTGTTGTTGAGTTGTGGGAATTTATTGTTTCCTCTCTGTTCCTCATTCTCATATTTTCAGAATTCTTGGGTTTGTGATTCTCTTATCTTGGCATCTTCTTCCTCTTTTCTTGTGAGTCCTATTTCTATTTGTCATCTCTTTATAATAAGGTTTATGCTAGGGGGGTATATGTTTGCCTCTACCAATCTGACTCATATGATCAAACTTTTGAGTGTCCCCCAGAGCCTCTTTAGCTAGCCTCTGATTGGTTGCAGGCCACCATGCACTGCAGGCCCAAACTCTGCTGGACCAGAGACTATGGTGATCTGTTCAGTGCCCACAGCCTGCTGGTTTGAATTTGGTGTTCCATGGATACCACTGCTATTCTTCTTGTTTTGAGCTTGTGATAATGTACAGCACTGACCTCCAGGTTCTGTGGCCAGTGTGCTTAGGCTCAGCAAAGCCAGCTATTGCTCTGTTCTGAGTTTGTGGCTGGCGCACTGACTTTGATGGCCCCTGTGAGACCGCCCCCTATCTGTTCGTTATGGTCCCATGAGGAACTGTCAAACACTAGAAAGCAAGCATGCAAGTCACAAACTCTACTGGCAGAGAGTGGCATGTTTCCAGCCTGTAGCTGAGATCAAGTTAAACCCTGCTGTGCCCCTGGCCTCCTGGCCTCCAGGTGCAACCTGGCAAAGATGGCACTGCCCCCACTCTCCACCCAAGGCCCAAGGTCTGACAGGGAGAAATTGTACAGTGGTGCTTGACTTGTACAGTGGTGCTTGACTTGCTCAGTGTTTTAGCCCCAGAGACACCACTGCTGCTCTGGGCAGCTCCAATTAGGTGAGCCCTTGTTGGCTTCTGTCATTGGTTCTTGTAGCACCAAAACAGAGCCAGACACAAGTTTATTGCTTTCCAAGTTTGCATCTTGCTGCCTTGACTTATTTTCCCCCAGATACCAAGGCTGGATGTCCGGTGGTGATTCCTGGAGACACTATAAGGATTTGGCAAACAAACTGCAGACTGCAAGTATCTCCCATCCCAATGTCTTCAGGGGCTGTCTTCTAATTCCTGTTTCTGCTGTGTCCAACAGTGGCCCCCACCCCTACCTCTGCAGGAGTGATTTTCAAAGTCTCAGACTCTAAAAAGTCTATTTTCATGCTACAAAATTCCCTTTGGCCGTGCAGGGTGGTCTCCCACTAGGGTAGCTTGTTAACTTTTGGTCTTAGTGAACCCTGCTCTGGATCCCTGTTGGAATAGATGGGTTCACCACAGCTGTAGGATCTGCCTGGGTTGTTTGGGCAGTAGAGTCCCTGTTCGAGTGTGGAGCAAAATGCTGACTGCTTTCAATGATGGTCTGTAGTTTCCAGCCTCACAACAATCCACTGTTTCTTTGCTAGAGGTCTATGGAAGTCACTGTGCTAGCAGTCGGTTCAGTCAGGTCAAGATGGTGCTGCCGCTGCTGCTGCCATCACTGCTCTAAATTTACCAAGTGAGATATAGAGCTCTTTACAGTCCTCTGCTCTCTTTTCTGGTTCTGATTCTGTCACATTTCAACTTTCATGTTTTGTTGAGTTTTTTGCTACTTTTCTTCCCTCGTCAAGAACAGTCTTCCCAGTGATTGAGTTACAAGTCTCAGAACACCTGAAACCAGCTGTTTCCCTCTATGTTGCCATCCTTTTTCTCTGTAATAAGTCTTAAAGTCATATATTATGATGAAGAATGTCTAGATTTTCTAAATGAAGCTGACATTAAGAACAAATAATGCACAAATGCCTTATTAACAGATGACATGACTGTCTATATAAAAAAAATCCCAAATAATATAAAAAAACTCTCAGAACTAATAAGTGAGATAACAAGCTTAAAAGCAAAACATAATTATTTTCCTCTATACCAGATAAAAAAGTAGAATTTGTTATTAAGAGAAATTATATTTAAAATAGCACTGAAAAATGAAATATCTAATAAACAACTAATAAAATGTCTACCTGGCCTATATGTGAAAAATTTACAACTCTAATGAAGCAAACCAAAGAAAATACATGTTTATGAATTTGAAGAGTTATAATGTAAAGGTAGTTTCTTCCCGCATGATCAATAGATTCACTGTAATCCTAATAAGATCTTGACAATGTATTTTGCATATGTCATCAAGCTGACTATTTATGTTCATCTGGAAAATAAAACAAATTTAAATAGTTCAATCAATACTAAAATGTTGCAACAAAGTTGAAGGACTTGCAGTATTCCATCTGAGTAATTACTAAAATGCTACTAGACATGAAAATATGGGCAAAAAATAGACACCTGGCTGAATGGAGCAGAATATATAGCCTAGAAAGATAATGACATAAATATAGTCCACTGATATTTGATAAATACTAAAAACTCATTGTATCAATGATAGTCTTTTTATTACATAAAGTTGGAAAAATTGTATACAGATATTTTGGTAAAATGAAACTAGACACTGACTCATTGAAATTACCCCAATGTTAAGAAAACAAAAAGGAGTCACAGAGAAGTAGAAAAAAATGTGAAGAACACATACCTGGTAAATGAGTTGTTGCCAAAACATTCAAAGATCTTTTAATTGTCAACAGTAAGAAAACACACAACTTGATTAAATAATGAGAAAAAGGATTTGGACAGATAGCTCAATAAAAATGTTAAGTACACTGCAAATAAACATAAGAAAAGATTTCTATATATTTTTCATAAAAAAGGTAAAGTAAAACAATAAAATACTACTACATAATTATTGGAATAGCTGTAACAGAAAGAAACCAAGGATAATAACAAATCAAAAAGAAGACAGAACTGATTCCAAAACTTAATAATAACAATAACAACAACAATAATAATATAATGTGTTAAGCTGTGTAATTTGGAAATAAGTGGTGTCTTACAAAAATTCCAAACAAGCAAAACAACAAATATAAAATAGTGCATAAGTAATGTGTTTAAGTTGAAAAGGTGTTCTTTTATGGGGATCTGGATTACAAATTGTCATACTGAAATTGTACACTTTTAAGTAAGAGTATGGTGGATAGTGGGAGCCAGGTTTATCACAGTGGAATTGGAGGTTGCAGATCAGCAAGGCAAGGCAGGCTAGAATAGAACACATGGTATTGGATTAGAGTTGGAGACTTCAGTATAAGCTCAGATTTAGATGAATATAGTTACAGACAGGTTGATATAGAAATATTCAGATATATTTATCTACATGGATAAGTACACACACAAATTTTATTTGTTTATCAGATGATAAAAACCCTAGAAACAATGATAGCTCTGTAGCAATGAACATACCTAAGATCAAGACTTTCCCTTTCCGATACTATTTCCCACTGAAAATAAAGAGCTATCCATTGAGAAATACTTATATGAATGATCCAGAAAAGAGAGAAAATGAGTCTAGAACATCTTGTAGTATGATAAAGTAAGGGTAGATAAATATTTTATGTCAAAATGACATAGGATCCAACTGAAAAAGCTCTGATTAGCCAAAATTGGAACAGTTGGAGCAACAAAGAAACATTGAACAAAAACCTGCATTGCAAATTACAAATCTCATAAATACATACTGATATAAATAAATAGTTGAATCATCGAAGAATTGCAGAAGAATGTCAAACCATTTATACTGATACTTTACTCTTTAGAAGGCGAAACATAACTCCCCATTCTGTAAATGTGGGATGCACAATGTCTATCTTTCAAAAAGGACAGTATGGAAAAGAAATACAGAATATTACAGTAGGAAAACCTAAAAAGCAAACCAAACAACAAACAAAAACATAGTCTCAAACAGTCCCTCAAGGTCAAAATTAATAGTAATAAGTCAGATGGACAAGATGCACCCTTGATATGATGTGATTAAATTGGCACTTTATGTAGTCTGCCTCCCTATTTGCAAGAAAATGTCAGATAAATTCCAACAGAATGTCATTCTAAGGACCACCTGGCAAGTAATATTTAAAATTTTAGGATTATCGAAAATAAAGAAAACCTATGGAACTTCCATAGTCAAAATGAGTCTAAGGAAACATTGTAACTATATGTAATGTGGTATTTTATTTTAGATGAGATACTGATATTGAGGCCACACATGATGGTGTATTCCAGTTAATGTATTGATATTCACATACATAGGCAATCTGGTGCCTGGATTTACATTGGAACCATATTTTCTTAATGTTATACACTGTTAACCAACTTTAATTAGTGATCAATTTGCCACATACAAATTTCTCAAAAACTTAATGATTAAAAAAATACATTTGTTATATCTCAGTTCCTGTGAAACATGAGTGTGTGAATGGCTTCCTTGGATTCTCTGCTCCTGGATGTTTCAAGAAGCTGCAGTCAGGGTGTTGGCTATAGCTGTGGTCTCATCTCAAAGCTTGAATATGGAGGAATATGCCTTTTCATTCATCTGGTATTTGGCAGATTATAGTTCCCAAGTTTGTAGAACTGTGAGACTAAATTTTCAATTGGTCATTAGTCAGAGAATGCCTTCAGTTCCTAGTCTGATCAAAACCAGCAGGGGAGAGAACCTCCTAGGAAGACTAGCTTTGCAATAATAGGTAGCATGATCATGAAGTGACATAACATTGTGTTTTCTGTGTTCTATTGCTTAGGAACAGCTACAGATCTTATTCACATTCAAGAGGCTTCAAATTTCAGCATCGCTATTACTTGTGATGCAAGTAAGTTACTTTACTTCTATTCAGTTGTCTTTTTTGGTTTTTTTTTATTTTAATGAAGACATTAACACCCCAACTTTAAAATTATTATAAGCATAATAAAATAATTCAATACATATAAGCATCTGAAAGCAATACCTTTAACACTGAAATGCTATAACAAAGCTATACTCTTGACCCTTTTTAAGGAGTAATTAAGGTTCTACAAATTTTGATACAATTTATTCTTCTTAGATTTTATATCTGTGCTCATTTTTAAAAGAATTATTTTTCCCCCTTATTGGGGATTGAACCCAGGGGCATTCTACCTCTGAGCTACACCCCCAGCCCTATTTTTTATTGTTTTTTTTTTAATTTTTTTATTGTAGTAATTCGTGCAATATAGCATACATCTTTGTTAAGTACGAGTTGTTGACAACATATTTGCACACAGTTCTCATTTGACCCTTGCCCCAATTCCCACCCCAATCCCCTCCCCTTCCCTCCCCCTCAGGTTCACTTTGGTGAGTGACCTTAATATGATTGTGTAATTACATCATGTGCTTTAGGGCGTCCCTCTGCCCCCTGCGTCCACTACAATTAAATCAACTTTGTTGCTTATCGAGGGTCTCTCCTTTTCATCTGGAGACCCTCCTATGCCACATCCCCTCCCTAGCATCCACATATTAGGGAGAACATATGCTTCTTAACTCTTTGTAACTGACTAATCTCACTTAACATAATGTTTTCCAGTTGCATCCATTTCCCTGCAAAGAACATGATTTTATTCTTCTTTATGGCTGAGTAAAATT
>PVLC010002513.1:0-34027 GCA_004027655.1 Graphiurus murinus | reverse complement strand
TTGGTTGGACATCTTGGCTGCTTCCATAGTTTGGCTATTGTGAATTGAGCTGCTATAAACATAGATACGCATGCATCGGTCTGATAATTTGGTTTCCATTCTGTTGGGTATATACCCAGTAGTGGTATTGCTGGGTCATATGGTAGGTTCACTCCAAATCGTCTGAGGATCCTCCAGACTGTTTTCCACAGTGGTTGCACAAGTTTGCAATCCCACCAACAATGTACTAGGGTTCCCACTTCTCCACACCCTCGCCAGCAGGTGTTGTTGTTCGTGTTTTTTATGATTGCCATTCGAAATAGGGTCTCACTAAGTTAGGGAGGGCCTTTCTAAGTAGTTGAGACTGGCTGTGAATCTGGATCCTCCCGTCCCAGCCTCCCAAGCACTGGGATTATAAGCGTGTGCCACCATGACTGGCTTAGGAATTATTCTTTAAACTAGGTGCTGTGGCTCTTGCCTGTAATATCAGTACTTGGTAAGTTGAGACAATGAGACCACAGGTTTGAGGTCAGCCTCATCAATTTAGTGAGATCTTCAGCAACTCAGTGAGGCCTTCTTTCAAAAAATAAATAAAAAGGAGAAGGCAGGGGTATAGATCAGTGGTAGAATATATCTGGATTTAATCAGAACAAGATGAAGAAGAAGGAGGAGGAGCAGGAGAAGTAGAAAATCTTCACTAGCATAGAGAGGCTAGTATTCAATCAATACTGACTAAAACACAGCCTCAACTGGGGTGGTGATATTCTACAGATATCTGGATAATCTAGACATTGGGAAATGCATTTATAGCAATTTTCTTTTAATTTGTATATCAAATTGTCTTGTTGAACATTACAGATCAAGGTCAAATTGCTGTTCAGAAATGATTATTACACAGAGAGACTGCAGGTAAAGAAATAAGAGCTAGAAACACTGAAATGAAAATGCCAAAAATTATTTCTACTATCATGGAATTTTTAATCTAGCAACAAAATTAGAGATGACTCTTAGAAGCCATGGAATGAGACATGAGGGAACAGATGCCAGACTATGGAGAGTGGAGAATAGCAGCTTCATCCTGAATGGAGACTTTGTGATTCTTGGTCTCAAAGGAGGAGGCTCAGGATTTAGCAAGAAATTTATAGATCCCCTAAAATATGAAAGACATTCTGTTAAATAAAATCCTTATTTTTTGAGTTACATTCCTGTAGGAGATAATAAATAATATAGATAAAATATATACATAAGATACTTTTAAGGCAGTGGTGATAGTTATGAATGGGAAGGATGTTCACAGACAAGACTTGGAAGGAGGCAGCTATTTTACATTCCAGATAGGATGGTTAGAGAAAACATCTCCGAAGAAGGTGTATTTAGGTTCAAACTTTAATGATAAGAATGTAGCTTAAGAATGAAACCTTGACTATACTGACGGTTTCATGGTTTTACAGATATATCAAAACTCATCAAATTTTACACTTCAAATATGTCTTGTTTATTATATGTTAACTATATTTCAGAGCCATGTGTAGTGGCACAACCCTGTAATCCCAGTTTTTGAAAGTCTGAGATAGGGTGACTGCAGGCTCAAGTCTAGCCTCAGCAACTTAACAAAACTGTCAGAAACCTCTGCAAGATCTGGTTTAAAAAAAATGAATAAAAAGGACAGTGAGTGCGCTTGGTGACAGAATGGCCTAGGGTTCAATCTCTGGTACAAAAAATATATATATTTCAGTAAAACTTCTAAGAAAAAAGGTTTATCCACAAAGTTTCTCAGTCATTTTCAAAGAAGCTTTTGCAAGGAGGTCTGCTGGATATTGTCACAAGGTATGAATTTGGAAAAATGGAGGCATACTTTGTGTGTTGACAGAGACTTTCAAAAGTAACCTCCTTAGACAATTAGAAAAGCTCTGTTCAACTGCATTTCCCAATTCACCTGTGTGTGTCTTCATTCCTGGTACCCTTGGGTCATCTCCAAATTTAATTAAAGTGCCACTGAAGGTGAGCCTTATCTGCACTGTCATTATAGGTAATAAAGAGATAGTTCTGTGTCCACATTTGGGTTCAAGAGGTTAGAAAAAGAAAAGCTACTAAAGAAAACCTACCTCATAGAAATGAGAACATGAGCCTCAGATTAGTGGTCTTTGTGACACAAGTTAACAGTGGTCATGATCCAGGAATTGAGGGAGGGGAATCCTGGAAATTCATGGAATGGAAATTTACTAAGCATTTTGAACATCTGCAGCCTGTCACAGCTCCAGGGGTTCTTACTAACAGGGCTAGCTAGCATCAGCAGTACAGTAGAGGAAGAAGGATCTAGATACTTTTTTTTTTTTAATATTCTATTTGTTTATTTTCCTTGAAGCTGCATTTAATGTGCAAACACACCAATTTTTGTTAGATAGTATGCTTTTAGGGGGAACAGCTTCTGAAATCTGATAGAAATTTGGGCAGATGATAAAATTTCCAGTACGTGTGCAGTTTTATCTGAGAATAGTTAAGCCATGTAGTTATAATTCACTAATTATATCTATATTATTTTGTGTGTGTGTGTGTGTGTGTGTGTGTGTGTGTGTGTGCGTGCGTACACGCACACATATTAGTCTAGGAACTGATATAAAAATTAGGAAAACAGTAAACACCAGCAGCCTTTATATTTAATGCAAAGGAAGTGATACTATTAAGCCAAAAAGTGAAATAATTTCAGACAATGATAAGTGCCCTTAAAGACATAAAACAGCGAACTGGCACAGGGAGAATTACCAGAAGGAGGAGAAATACAAGGTTCAGGAAAATCTTCTCTGAAAATTGTCCATTTCAGCTGAGATCTGAGGGATTAAACAAAGTCAGTCGTGGTCAATTCCAAGGGCATTAATTCCCCCATGGGAAGCAGCATATGCCAAAATCTGAGACAATAATGAACTTGGCGTGTTTGAGGAGGAGAAAGTAAGCTGACAGTGCTGGAGTATGTTACTGAAAGCAGCACTGTAACATCAGGTTTTGGACACCAGAAATGGCAAGATTAGGTAGAAACATGGTGATACTCTATGATTTTCTAGAAATTTGGAAAGCATTCTAATAACGTGGCAAAGTACAGAAGGATTTATGTAGAGGAAAAATCTGGGTTTTAAATACTAATGTGGTTTGCCTTCAGCACTTCCTGATGAGCTGACAACCTATGTATTATAATCACAATCTAGACTGAAGGGATGGGGAGATTAAATGAGGCTTCGGGGAATAAAATGTCTTCCTACTTGGATTTGAATCTGAAAATTTTATCATTGCTAAAAGGCATAGCACTGTTTGAAAACATACTCTGTCCTTCTGGAAAAAATAGCTCAGCTTCTGAATTTTTAAAATTGACGTTCTAAACAGAGTATTTAAGGATTCTATAACATAAAGCTCCACTAGGCTTCACCACCTGAAATATCATGGCCAGAATTTGGGCATCAATAAGTTTTGTAAGCCGGGCATGGTGGCGCAAGCTTGTAATCCCAGCATTTGGGAGGCTGAGACCGGAGGATCCAGATTCGAGGCCAGCCTCAGCGACCTAGTGAGGCACTATGCACCTTAGTGAGACTCGGTTTCAAAATAAAGAATAAAAAATAGGGCTAGGGGTATAGCTGGAAGGTAGAATGCCTCTGAGTTCAATCCCCAGTACTGAAAAAAAAAAAAGTTTTGTATATTAGCAAATACTTTTCTCTTATTTCTACTTATTTAAAAACCAAAATGTCCTGTTTCTTTTAGTTCTATTTATATATATATATATATATATATATATATATACTTTTTTACTGTTGGAGGTTATTTCTGCTTCAGATTGTTTACATTCTCTCTGTTTTGGCTTCTTGAACATATCCCTTCTGGTGTACCTCACAGATCATTTCCAGGATCAGCAACAGAGAAAGGCTCAAACTTGTGCCTGGTTTGCACACTTGTAATCCCAGTACTTGGGAGGCTAAGAGAGCAGGATAGCAGGTTCCAGGCCAGAATCAGCAACTTAGTGAGGCCATCTGCAAGTTAGTGAAACCCTGTTTCAAAATAACAGAACAAAATAGAGCCAAGAGGGTAGTTCGGAGATAGAATGCCCTTCGGTTCCATCCCCAGTACCACACACACACACACACACACATACACACACACACACACACACACACACATGCGCGCACACACATACATACACACACACAGAAAAAACCCCAAAAAACAAAAAAAACACAATATCAAGTTCCAGAACAGCCTTACCAAATTATCAAGACAGTCTCAAAATATTTTTAAGGGATGGGGATCTAGCTAAAACGTAGAGAATTTGACTAGCATGCACAAGGCTATGGGTTTGATCCCCCATACAAGAAAGAAAGAAAAAGAAGGAAAGAAGAAAGAGAAGGAAAGGAAGAAAAAAAGACCAAAAGGACTAAAATCACACTCACTGTGTCCCTATTCCTTGGTACTGGTACCAGAAATTACAGGATATTACCTAAGGCACAATATCAAAAATATACAGACACTGTTGCTATTTTACATACTACCACTATTGTAGAGTTTGCAGTTTCAGTGTAAGAGTTTGTGGTAAGGAAAAATAATGTTAACTAAACAGGTATAGAAATCTTTCTGAGGTTGTACATAAACTTTTGTACTAGAGAATTTTGCTTAACTGATTATTGTTCAATTTAAGTGGTTCATTGGCTGGGTAGAAGTTTCCGTGTGGTTATTTGTATATAATGGTGCATAGAGTAAGATCTCTTTTCTTCCGAACCAGACATTTTATGAGGAGACTTTTAGTTCAAGGATAGCACTATTAACAAAATAACTTTTTGTGGACACTACTATATGTCACAACCATTGAAAAATATGGTGATATTTTAGTTATACACATTTTAGCAGAAACAAATGAGTGGATCAGCCTACATCAAGTTTTCCAGACAGTTTTATGCATTGCATTGTAGTTCCTGCAATAATAGAATAAGTTCATTGAACTGGACACATGTTTACTCATTTCTTCTCACAATCTGAACATTTATGTGCACTCGTGGTTGTTGCCAGGGTTGAGAGTAGGGAGATATAAAAAGAGAAATATTGGAAATTTTACAGCAAGGAAACCACTCTGTGTGACACTTGCTGCTCTGTAATGTTTAGTGCCTACTATATTCCAAGGCAATAGGACATATGCTTTTATACATTTGTGTTATTTGATGTTCACCAAGTATATAATATTGATGTATAGAGAGAGGAAGAGAAGACAGTTCAAAGTCAGTCAGTGCTGTATATGTAATATGCAGGAATTCCTGACTATATTTAAGTTTTGATTGTTAACTGTGAAAATGAAGTGACTTGGAATCTCAAAGATCATATTAGAAGTATCCAAAGCTTAAGCTGCTTCCTTTTCTTATACTGGATCAACTTCCAGCAAGTAAGTGCTTTAGACTATTAAAATGTGACACAGTGATTTCATCTCTCAAAATTATGGTTCAGAAATTCTAAACAAAAAGGAAGACAACAAAGTCATACTAAAAAAGAGACTTAGAAAATGGTTTTGTGTTTTCCTTTTTTTTTTTTTTTTTTTAACTTCAGAGTAGGTTCAGACTGAGTCAAGGCAACAGCACTTCAAAGACTTTTTATAAGTGATGTCAAATAATTTCCATTGAATTGAACTGCCAGATTCAAGAGAGACATTGAAGGTATCAGGACCCTAGGGACACTAGAAACTTCACTAGCTTCAAATTATTTTAAATTATATTAACATCAAACAGTGGAAAATGATGGTTAGCAACACCATTACAGGAAAACTTTGGGGAAACTATTCCAGAATTTCCTTTTGAGACTTGTCAGAAAAACTAAATATAAGTGGGTTTTGTATCTTCTAGAAATCTACATCCTATTTTTTTTAGAAATTCAATTCTGGAATAACTGATGGTCCTTGACACTACTTTAGCTGTATTTGCATCTGTGAAAAATTATACACAAATCAATGAAACATAAAATTCAAAACTTGTGCATCTTTATATGACCCAGAAATCCCATTTAACTTACAATCAAATGAGTTAAATGTTTCTAAGAGTTATAGTTTTGCTTCTTCACTCTTCAATCTGGAAATTAGTATGAAAATTACTTTAGAGTCTATTTTTTAAGTTAATTCATAGTGCTATTCAATTCACATGAAAACATAAGTAAAATTGGCTGAATTATATTTTCAGTCAGAGGAAACTCTAAAATAACACAATAAACAAAAAAAATCAAAAGAAGCAAGAATGAGCCTTATGTAAAACTTTAAAGTTAGTAATTTCTCCATTTTAAACTTTTTTATTTACACTGACAACCATATTCTCCCTCTCTCTCTCTCTCTCTCTCTCTCTCTCTCTCTCTCTCTCTCTCTCTCTCTCTTTTTCTCTCTCTCGTTATGGGGCTTGAACACAGGGACATTCTACCTCCAAGTTACAAGCTACACACCTAGCTCTTTTATATTTTTGTTTTGAAACAGAGTCTCACTAGGTTACTGAGTTTCACTAAGTTTCTTAGGCTGGTCTCAAACCTGTGAATTGACATGTCTCAGCCTCTCAAGTACTGGGCATGTGCCACAACACCTGGCAAACCATATTTTCTTAACATCCCTTAACCAATATGGAATGATGTTCATATATATATATATATATGTATATATATATATATATGAATAGATATGTATACACATATACATGCACACATATATTTATATATCCATGTTCATATATAAATATGTTCATTTATATAGATAATATTTATACACACACAAACACACACAGATACACTAAGGATTGAACCCAGGGCATTCAACTTCTGAGTTATGCCCCCAGCCCTGTTTTATTTTTTTTATTTTTGAAACAGGGTCTCACTAAGTTTCTAAGGGCACTGCAAAATTGCTGAGGCTGGTCTCAAACCTGAAATTCTCCTCTTAGCCTCTCAGGTACTAGAATTACAGATGTAAGCCACCACACCCAGCTAGCCAAGGTAATTTTTTATTTCAGTTTAGAGCTAACAGACTGTTAGTATATAGCTTTCAATCTGTGACTTATCAAATTTCAGATTAAGCTGTAGAATTACCGGAATTGTATTTCTGGTGATTTTGATTCTGTTGCATATAATTGCTGTTTTGCAAGGTTCTGTTACTTACTAGCTTGAGGCTCCTGGGCAAGTCCTTCTCCTCTAATGTGTTATTATCTTCAAAATGGGATTAATCATGTTAGTGAGGTTATGAGGATTAAAATAATATTTGTAAACCAGGCATTGTGGCACACACTTGTAATCCCAGTACTTGGGAGCCTAAGACAAGAGGATCCGGGTTCGCAGCCAGCCTCAGCTACTTAGTGAGGCACTCTGCAACTTAGTGAGACCATGTTTCAGAATAAAAAATAGGACTGAGGGTGTAGCTCAGAGGTAGAATGCCCCTGAGTTCAATCCCCAGTACTGCAGAAAAAAAAAAAAAAAAAAAAAAAAAAAAAAAAAAAAAAAAAAAAAAAAAAAAAAAAAAAAAAAAAAAAAAAAAAAAAACGTAAAATGTATATAAATTACTTTTCACATGAAAGCAGTGCATCAGTACTTGTAAAGTAAAATAAAACAAAGATAAATAAGTCACAGTATAAACACTAAAACATAAGGTTGCAGGGAAGTGACTATATTAGTCAAATTTCCATACTGAACATACTTACAATAGTCAACTTATAAAGAGAAAAGATTTATTGCTGATCACCGTTTCAGAGGTTTGGGCCCAGGACTGCTTGGCCCCATGGCCTTTGGACCTGGGATGAGGCAGTACCTCATGGTGGTGAGAACAGGGCTATTAATAAATATATTAATTGGGTACATCACAAATTTAAGGTATGTTTATAATTTCACAGCCAGTATAGAAAATGGTAATGTTGCTATGCCATATATAAGTTGTGTTTTATTGTTATTTTAATTTCCTAAACCTTAGTATACTTATCATTAAACAAGGATGATAAGGTACCTTCAGGTCTAAGCAATTGTCTAAATCAAAATCTCTCTAGCTATTCTCTGAAACTATAGTAATATACAAATGAACAAATCATACAACTTCTTTCAGCATAACAAATTTTAAATTGGCTGTAAGAAAAAATAAATATTAATGCTTAGCATACCTACTTATCAAATTTCTGATGTAAGTCTTTGCAGAGAAGTAAGGAGATCCAGAACAGCTATGATAGAAAACAAATATTGAGATAAAATCACTCCCAGAAAGAGAAAGGCATTCTTATATGTGAAAATACTGAAAATGAGTTCTTTATGCATTAGAACACCAATGACAAAAAAGAGATCTAAAAGTGCAAACAAGATTTTGGGAGACAGTCTTGCAAACAGTGATAGTGCTTGGTGAGGAAAGGTTAAAAATGAAGGGAGAGACACTCTTTGAAAGTGTGGGGAATGATAAAAAAACAATAAGAGAAATTTTATAATCCCTCAGGGAAAATAAATTAAAAATTATCCAAGGAAATAAACCTACCATCATGGACTAGAGATGAGGGAGGGATGGAAGGAGGGAGAGAGAGAGGAGAAAGAGAGAGAGAGAGAGAGAGAAAGAGAGAAAGAGAGAGAGAGAGAGAGAGAGAGAGAGAGAGAGAATATGTAACATTTATTTACTAAGTAAAATGCAATTTTTAATCTGAGAGAATGTGCTCTCAAACTAAAATCTCATAAACAACCTGAAACTACCATTTCTATCCAAAGTAGTATAGAGATTCAAGTAGCATTTATCATAAAAGCTGCTAAAAAGAAGAAAATGGAAAATGGGAATTAAGATACTCTGCTAGTAACTACAATTCCTCCCCTAAACCAAAACTCACAAATCACAGAAACATAAGAAAACTAACACACTACATGATGACTCAAATAGCCTTCAAACACATACACACACATACACAACTAAAACACATTGAACACACACATAAGCAACTAAAACTCTTTGAATCAGAAAGTTAAAAAATAAAAATATATATAAAAGCATAAAAATTGAACGGTAGGTAATTAAACTCAGGAAAATGGAAAGAAAAACATGATATGACAATGAAATAACAAGATACTTAAAGGAGTGTAAAATGAAAGATCTAATAATGGTCACTGAGTAAAAAGAAGGAAAGAACTAAACATAAAAACTGAAAGAGCAATGCAAGTAAAAGAGACAAAAAAAAATGTAAAAATAAAACAAACCCCCCCAAAATGTAAGAAGATAAATAGAAGCTGGGTGCTGGGTATGGCAGTGCATGCTTGTAATCCCAGTACTTGGGAGACTGACAATGGAAGATTACAGATTCTAGAACAGTCTCAGCTACTTAGTGAGGCCCCTCACAACTTAGTGAGACCCTGTTTCAAAATAAAGAAGACAAAATAGGGCTGGGGGTGTAGCTCAGAGGTAGAATGTCCCTGGGATCAAACCTAGTACTGAAGAAAATAAATAAATTAATTAATAAATAAATAGGAAAAAGCAGGAATAAACACACACACACACACACACACACACACACAAAGTCAACAGCTATGTAATTAATTAGAGTACCTGAAAGAGCAAAAAAACAGTTGAGCAAAACTAATGTATATTCAAGGATTTTTTCCAGAAATAGAATAGGTCTTATATCTACATATCGAAAGGACTCATTAAGTGCCTGAGAAAATTTACCTGCAGCAATCAATTCAATGCCGTATTATTAAAAATAGTAAACTTTAAAGATGAAAAATTCCTCAAGGCCTCTAGGCAATATTAGCAAAGATTTTTAAAAGGGGAAGAGAATTAGAATGGAAGAAGACCTTTACATATATGAAATTATCAATGTTAATGTCAATATCATTTATCGAAAAGGGGAGGAAGTTGAATGGGATCTGGAGAGAAGTTCATCAAGTGCTGTATGGGTGTATGTCTCTATCACACTAAATTTCATTATGATGTATTATTACAATGTACCAATAAAATTATATTAAACAATAAAGAAATGTTGGCCACTGCTTTTCTTCTATGCTTTAAACCAAAGGCCAATAAACAGATAAAAATAGGGTCAGGAAGAATCCCAGGAAAAGATGTTGGATAGAATGATAAACCCAGCTCTAACACTTTAGCTGAGCAAATCCACAGAGCACCTTGATGCACCAAGTTCTCCAGCTTGGTTTTCTGCAAACAGAGCTCCCTCAAACAAAACAATATGGACAAGGACTTCACCAAAGTTTGCAAGAATGAAAACACCAGGAAATAAAGGAAACGAACAAAGCAGAGGAGAATGATTGATCAACAAAACACCAATGCCTCAAACCAAGATAAGGAACTCAACATCAAAATTTTCACAGACATAACCACAAAGGGTTGACATAGCCAAGCTGAATTCTACAGGCTTTATAGTTTCTTTGCAAGAACCCTTCCCAATACTTCTACAGGGTGGCTATGAAGGAGGTCAGAGAAGATCATACCAGTTTGAAGAATCTAGCGCAGAAATAGCATGAAGTAGCACAGGCTGAGGCAGGATGATGACAAGTTGAGGCCAGCCTGGGAACCTTAGTAAGACCCTCTGAAAATAAATGGTAGAGCCTCTCCACCCCTCCAACCCAGGTTCAATCCTCAGTACATGAAGGAAGGAAGGAAGAAAGGAAGGAAGGAAGGAAGGAAGGAAGGAAGGAAGGAAGGAAGGAAGGAAAGAAGGAGCTGGAGGGAGCATGAAGGTCAAAATGATTTCTTTTTTAGTACATATTTTTTTTTCCTAAGAGTCTTTAACTTCAGTAGTCCAATGCCACAATAGCACAATTTAACACATTTGGAAATAAAGGCTCATGTGGCTGGCTGATATAGTGTGTGGAGCTGAGAGTAGTGGAAACATGGATCAAGTTTATAAGGGCAGTTTCAGAAATAAAAAAGAATGCCCCCTGCCCCCCCCACACACACACACATTCCCTAGAGTCTTCTTCTCTCCACTTCACAGACTGGAGCTCATGAATGTTTGCCCAAACCTATCCTACTGTTTTGGAGGAAACCTAACTTGAAACTAGACACTCATATGTAAATGGAGAGCTTTATGTTGGGCTCCATTCTTGTTCACATTTCTCTCACTTTGTCATTCCTATTCCTGCTGACTGCTCCCTAATCCACCATGGTAAAAGATACTGATGTTTCTGGAATATTTTTTGGAATATTTTCTCAGACAAAAAATGATTTCTTATCTGGTTATTCACTAGCTTTAAATTGTATAGCACGAAATAAATGCTGCGTACATTCTTGGATAACGAATAAATGAATGAATGGTACTATGGAAAATGTTGTACAAAGGAATGATTAACACAATGATTATGAAAAACGATCTGTGTTAACTGTGTAAAAATACTAAGACCATTGGATCTCAGATTTCTGGCTTGACAAATGATCAAAGTGGTATAAAAGTTAAACCAGATGACTTCTTCAAACCCTTTCTGTGATTCTTTTATTAAATGTCCCCATTATGAAGGGTATTTCCTTATTCACAATGTATATTAGTTGAATTTATTCCATTGTGTATATAAATTCACCACATTTTCTTTATCCATTCATCTATTGACGGAACTTGCTCTTGTGAATAAGTGCGACAGCACCTTATTAGCTGGATCTTGACCATGGCTCAGTCCACTGGAGTCCTGCAAGGCAGATGATTCCAAAAGAAGGAATGTGTGGCATATCCCACTTTGTTTTATGGTATATTCTGGAAATTTGAGGTGCTTTGGGTTTTGCTTTCACATTAAATATAAAGGAAAATTTCTTAGAAACATAAGATGTCTGGACGGATTATGATTCCTCAATATTAGCTGAAAAAGCAATGCCTCAAGGCAACCTATACGATACTCATTAACCATATACAAACATCAGGAAATGGACTTTGCAAGCTTAGTTACTAAACAATCTTATGTTTCCTATCAGCACACAGGTTAGAGACAAAACAAATAAACCAAAGAAGCTTAGGTCTACTATTTTATGAGTAAAGAAAGCTTTAAGACAGATAGTTGGCCCCTCTCTGAAACTTCTTACCACACATTAACTAACTCTGTCTGTCTGAGAAGAAAATTAAAAAAAAACACTGCTTACAGGAGCTAAACAAATAGTGAAGATTTAAACTAATGGATAGAAACTCTTCGTCATTAACCTTTAACACTGCTTTTTACTAAAATAATTTTTATATACGTATTGTATTCTGTAACCTTTACTGTTTCCTTACTTCCATCAAATACCATGGGAAATGGCTTTTCTAGTTAATGATGTACCCACTCAACTTTAGGAAAAACAAGTCTGTAAAAATCCGTGTTCTATATGCCTCATTGTAAAAAGATAGTATAAAAAACAACTACTAACAAGAAATAAATAGATGCGCTTCTTCACTGCATTGGGTGTGAGTGTATTTTCACGACCTCGTCTCATTCCCCACCTATCGGGGGACCCCCGACCCTGCTGTCTCAAGGGCTGGCTCCCAGCAAATAAAGCTTCAGTAAACATGATAGTACAGGTGTTACATTGATATGGCAAACACAAATTAATGTAAAAGAGACAGAAATGTTAATTACTCTGATTTGACCAGTATGCTTTATAAGCAAGTATAGAATTGCAATCATACTCCATAAATTAGTACACTTAATATAATATTTTAAAAAGCAACAGATATAATGTCTGTACATAATGTAGAATTTTTACCTCACAGAAACTAAACCTAATTAACCTTCTGCCAAAATTTAAGATAATTTGTCAATAGTTAGCATATTTGTCTCTGGTTAATATTCATACCTCCTCAAATTCAGTCATAATCTTATAGTACTGTAAAGTAGGGATGAAGTTACACTTAACAATGACTTGCATACCTTGAAAATATTATAGAGGAAAGGAAATTACTACAAATTATTACAAAAAAAGGAAATTCATTTCAAATATTAGTATACACATAACAACAAATAAAATACTTGACTAACTCCCATATTTCTCACTTCTGAAATAAGTCTCAAGGTCATAGTTAATATTTTTAATTTTCTTCTTATAATACCCTTCCATTTATCATTTAACTTTATCCAATAACTCCAAAGGTCAAGTTGCTTTACTTTTTGGATTGACTCAAACTCATTTTTACTGGGCTTGATAATCATGCTATATGGGTTAGGTGGATTTTCTATTACTTTTTACTAATAAAGTAACCCTAGGATTCCTTGAACTCCAGGTATTAGTTTCAGTGACTGTATTATGTGGTGATAATGCTATTTTCTCTTGATAATTAAAATCTACTACCTTATTTTTCAGTACTTCTGTATAAATAAGAAGTTAAAATCAGCCTGTTGGGCTGTTTCAAACTTGCAATGGAATAGTAGTAGCAACCATTCCATTGGATGCTAAAACCTCTAAACTAGAATAACAAAGCTTTTCAGGGATGAGAATCAAATATCTTACACCAGGACTTCAGTATTTATTAGGGAATTATTTTTGCTCCTACTTGGTTTCTTGATACCTTGATAACTCATGTTTGGACTCATTCAAAACAGGTACTAACCCCGTGGGCCGGTGCTCTAAGTTTCAGAGACTGGAGTTTCGCAGAGATATAACTTTGCTTTTAATGAGGCAAATTCTACATTTTATAAATAAGGTTATGATTTATCTTCCATTATTGGACCATAGATTATACTTCAATATACCCCAGATAGTTAGAATTTCAAGCATTTTACTTTGGCTCATAAGTTACCTTCTTAAAAAATCTTCTAAGAAATAAGTTATCCAAATTGTAGCTACTTAACATAATATAGATGTATTTTCTCCTAGTTTTGAAGAAACACAAGTGTGTTAGTTGGATATGGTATAAAAATAGTGGGTAAAGACCTTCCACACTGTGAATATATCTGACCTATATTTTTGCTCATTCCCCTTGTGTATATAGCATGGGATATAAAACAATTTGTAGGAACTCACAAACAGTCTGTTTTAAAATGCCAGCATACATCTCAGACAAAGCTCATAAACAACTTGTACAGACATGTCAGCATGGAGCCTAGACCAGCACTTCTGTGCTATGGCTGATAGGTTTCTTCCTGCTGACCAAGGATCAGTGCGACTTCTGACAGATGCTTCTGACAGCTCAGTGTCCAGACCAATTCCTGAAATTCCTCTTCCATTCCTGGACTTGGTAAAATGCTGTCTCTCCTCTTCAGCATAGATCTCAGATCAAGTGATTGGCTAAGTCCTTACTATAATATGGAGACTGATCTGCCTTACTCTAAGTGTTTACTATCTTGATTACCCTAGTTTAAACAGCAGTGCTGGTAATCACAATTTCAACTTTAGGAATTTGAATGCTGGCCAATTAATTGGGGTATTATGCCAAGAATTTATTAAGTCTCACAAAGATCTTGGATCTACTTAACTGTGATGTAGAGGGCAAGGTGAGACTTAAATCTAGAGATTAACATGAATCCCCTTAAATGACCTTTAGTGCAATTCCCAGTCTTGAGTTAGTTCACAGATAAGAGAGTCCCTTAAGCAGAGGCTGAGTTCTAGCTCATAAATATCCTGAGATAGCTCCCTACATCTATCCTTATGTCTTTCTCCAGGTGGTACTTGCAGCCACTTTTTAGAATAAATGTATTCTAGGAAACTACATTTGTGGGACTTTTGTAAACATTTTCTGAGCTAACACAAAATTTCCTAGGAGCATAAAATCAACCACCAGTAGGAGAGGCTTACATAGCTTAATTGATAGGTGATTCATAAAAGGCTCTAGACTTAAACTATTCTATGGAAATTGTTTTAGTTTCAAAATTTATAATGGTTTTTTGAGTCAGAGACAGTAAGGAGCGAAGTTCAGTGTATTCTTCACAGTTTCCTCCAGTGGCTACAACTTACATAATTACAGTATAATATCAAACCAGGAATTTGAATTGGTACAATAAATGTGGCTAGTCCTAGGACATTTATTGCATACAATTGTGCCATCAAGATACAGAATTACTGTTTTACATGTTGTTTCTGATAGTCCAGAAATAAATGTATTAATTAAATCCAAAAACAGAGTCTATTTCAAGATTAGCATTTACCCTATATCAAATAGAGCAGTTTCAAATAATTTCAAGGTTGACATTCTACTCATCCATACACTTGTTATTTTACATATGATCCATCAGCTCTGACATTCCAATTCTTTAAGTGTTATGAGGAGAATCTGCATCCTAATGTATTAGTCAGGGCTCTTTTAGAGAAACTAACAAGATATAGTAGTTGATATAGATATATGTCCAGATTGTAATATAAATATACAACAATAGAAACAGGTTTATTATAAAATGTTGGCTCACATATTATGATGAATTAGAAGTTCCATGATCAATTGTCTGAGCTGGAGAGCCAGGAATGCTAGTGGCATAATCTGTAGGCAATAGCAAGAGAACTGATGGTATAGATTCCAGCCCAACTCTGGAAGACTGATAAAGAGAATGGAAGTCAGGAGACTAATGTCCCCACTCAAATAGTGAGACAAAGAATAAATTCAACTTTCTCTGCCTTTTTGCTCTACTCAGGCCTTGGGGAGGGTCATCTACTTTACTAAGTTTACTGATTCAAAATCTCATCCCTTCCAGAGGTGCCCTCACAGACACACTCAGAAATGATGTTTAGCTAGATATCTGTCCAAGTTGTATTAATGCACAAAAGTAGACATCCCATTCACTAAGACTATTCCCTCATATGGACTCATCTTACTTTTCTGAACAAAAGTAAAAATAATCTCATCAAATTTCTGCTGTGTGTTTTAGAGGGATTTGCAAACCATATCTGTGTCAATGGAATTCTAGCAAATGATCTCTTTCCAAATTTTACCATCCCACTTTCTCCTAATAAGTGGCTTAATTTTAATGCAAGAGATTTGATGGTACTATATATTCAGCCTATAATTGTAATAAACGTGTTATATGATGAATTGTCTCTCAGATAATACATATTGAACCAGTACTGCCAAATGTGACTTTATTTGAAATATGGGTTTTACAGAGGTAATGAAGTTAAAAAGAGGTCAGTAAAATGCCCCTTAATTCCATATAACTGATATCTTTATTGGAAGGAGAATAGAGGCAAACATGCATGAAGGAAGAATATGTGAACACACTCAGTGAGAAGACAGCCATGCAGTGCACCCTGGAGTAGTGTAGCTACAAGCTGAGGAATGCCAAGGATTGCTGTCAAATAACAGAAATTAGAAAAGGTAAGAAAGGATTCGGTCCTGGAACTGTCAGAGAGAATAGGGCCATGCTGACACCTTGATTTCAGACTTCTAGCTTCCAGAAATAGGAAACAGTAAATTAAATTTAGTTGTTTAAAATACCCATCTTTTTCAAAAATAAAATAAGACCCATGTTTTAGTACTGTGAATCAGTCACCCTAGGAATCTCATTCAATGTTGTAATTCACCAAACTGAAGTTTCAGATTTTACTTTTAAATGTATGTGAATGTAAACCTTGCAGCTAAAAAGGTGAGTGATTACTCTGTTGCAAAAGGAAAATCCTTGTGCTCTCAGCAGACAGTGAGGTGAGAATTTAAACCCTGAGCTGGTCACTGTCTTTGCAGCAGAGTCAGAAGCTGCCAATTCTCCATCATTCAACTATAGTGCCCAGTGTAAACCTGTCATAATCATTGTTCTAATACCACTAAATCAGCTAAAGACTAGCTCTCAATAGGCAACTCACTCCAGGTCACCAGAGGGAATAATTTGAGTAAATATTTCGCTACTATATGACTCGAATTACTAGTATTTCATCCCTTCATGTTAATTGGATCCTCACTGAATTAATCTGAATCTTCCTGAAATGATTCCACGTTTACCTTAGAGTATCTTTCCTGCTAGTGCTTTTGCAACCAATTATTGTATTTTCTACAAGTTTTTGGCTTCAGGAAAAAACAATTTATGAAGAAAGGACAATTTTCAATAGTTATTAGAATTTACTGAAGAACCAAGGTTTAGACTTATTCAGGAACAATAACAGCCAGAGTAAACACTTTGTAATACCCTTCTTGCACAAATATCATTGATTTGATACATTCACCCACTCTCTTTCCCAGAGATATTAGAGAAAATAACTACAAAGACAACATTGCCTAGTGGTCGGAGTGTATGCTCTGGAAAAGGTTTACCTGATTTAAATTCTTGCCTTCAATATTCATTAGCCTTGTGTCTTTGGCTTCATTGGGAAATCAAATGTGCCTTAGTTTGCTCTTTATAAAATGGGAAAAGTAATAATGCCTATTTTGTGAAGTTCCCATACAGATAAAACGAATGAGTATCTAAAAACACTGGAATATGCACTAGATCATATAAAGTACTAGAGAGTTGTTTGTTACATATGAAACATATATATCTTATATTTCAATATCATTTTAGTTTTCAAATCCAAAAAAGTTCAGTTTTTAGACATTTTTCCCTTCCCCAACATTATAAATTGAGAAAGTTGAAAACAATTCTTCTTAATACATTTCACCACAATTTGAAATAGAAAATATAGAATATAATATTCCACAGAACAATTTTATAATTCCGTGAGGACTTTAATTTTAGCTTAGGAAAATTTGATGTTGTTCAATGCCAATTTAATATTTTAGAGATAGGAAGACAATAAGAATGAGACATTAAATTATATATTCATTTCACTCAACAACCTCCCCTTTCCTTGTTGTCCCTTGCCATCTGTTCCTACAACTTTGCCCTTGCTCTCTTTATTCTGAGTTAACCCCAAGGAATTATTTACTATGTTGAAAACATGAAATATTCTCCCAGTCTGAGCCATTTAATGTTTCTGCTTCATATTCTGGTTCTTGACAATTCCCCAGATACCTAGGTAAGTCAATGTTAGTTTTTTTTTTTCATTTATACATTTAAATATAAACTAATCAGATCTTTATAGCGATCAACATAGATAAAATAACAAACTTAAAATCACACTCATTTATTACCATTTTTGATAACTTGTTTCATAATCACTTCAGTCTTTCTCCCACACATTTAGATGCATAATACAGTAAATGATGATTCACTATTTATTTCTAAATTCAATATCTTCACATACTTTTAAAATTGAAATTAGTTTTTTAGACATTTCCTGTTGGTTTTTATATTTATATTTATGTTCTCAAAGCAGGCAGAAACATTAAAGATAACATAAGTAGAAATATTGGCCCATTAACTTTATTTAACTAAAATAAAAACATATATAACCCTAGGTGGTAAGTACTATTATAAATGCTGTAGATTCAGTAAATCTATCTGCACATTGGGAAAGAGAAAACAGCCATAATATTTAGTAACTGCCTAGCAAGTGCTAGGTCTCAGTATTTTGGCAGTAGTACAAATGCATAAACTATGAATAACATTTTTGGTATGAAACACTCCAGATTACTCAGCAGAGCCTAGAAAGTTTTAAAACAATATTTGAAGTTTTATGATATTGCCAGAATAAGGACTTACATGCTAATATTGTTTTCAAGAGTTAAACCCATTTTGATAATATCAGTGTATTTATGATGGCCTCATTACATTTGAGAAATGATAAACTATAAGAATCTCATGCTAAAAAGTATCATATTAAAATTAATGAAGGAAACACTTATATGGATGTTATGGACATATATTGAAATACCAAAGAATATCTCAGTATCCTCTATGGGGAAGGAGGGAGTGGGGAGGAAGCCCAGGGAGAAGCTCACCAAGTGCTGTGTCATGTAAGTCACTATCACTGTGAGACTATAATGCACCAATAAAAATATTTTAAAAAGGGCTTAATAATATAACTCCTTAGTCAGAAATGGGAATACCACTCCCTTGATATAACTTCTTACAATTCATATTAAGAATAATAGAATTTTCACATATGCACAAGGACAAACAGAAACCTCAAATAATTGAGAGATGAAGTTTCTAACAATCTTTACAAAATGGCAGGCAGAGTAGTTTAGTTGGTCTCTAAATGATGAAATAAAAAGATATAAAGACTTTACAATCTGTGAAGATATCTAAATACACATATCCCATTATATAGATTGAACAGTAGTGTGATTTAAGTGAATAGTCACATTTTTAAACTTCAGTAGCAACTATTAAAATAGAGAGCTCACATAGAAAATTTAACATGATTAAAATTTAACAGTTTTGCCCTAAACACCATAGGTAACTTCACAAGTATAAATTATATCTCATCCTAATAAGATACAGGGTCAAATATCATTTGCTAGTCATCAATGCCTTTGGTGACTTTTATAAGGAGGGGAAAAAAAAGAAGGAAAGATGTAGCTGTTCTTCACAAATGCATTTAAAATGACCTTAACCTTAACAGGAGCTGTTAAATATTTCTATATTAGAAATTTTCTCTCAGAATTAACATTTCTATAAATAAATTAAGAAAAAAATCAAAGGGAACAATAGCCTCAGTTATTAAATTGATATGACTATCACTTATCATATAAAATGGCAACCATAATTATATGCTTTTACTATTATAATTATCTATTAAATAGAAATATATATTTTAAACATTTAACTTAGCTTCAAAGTTTTTAAAGAAGAATTAAGTTTTATTGGTGTGAGTCAAATTTCCTAATGTTCAAATAGTGTTATTTCTTTAATGGCAAGATAAAAGTTAATCAGCTTTTATATAATAAAAATAGCATAGAAATTTCCTAATATTTTGAAACACAACAAAATTACTTTGAATTTAGTTTTTGCGAATTTCTGGGTCAATGATGACAACTTGATGAAGTCATAGCATATTTAGACTTTGTCAATTTCAGAATATTTTATTTAAAAAGAAAATTAGGGGAACTGATTATAATATAAATACTGAGAATTATACTACAAAGAAAGTTTAATATTCGTTACAAATATTTATTTTGAAAAGATTGAGGCATTTTTTGAAAAATAATTATTTAAACTCTTTTTTTATAAAATTATACTTTTCAAAAAGATATATATATATATATATATATATGATATCTTTTTTTTACTGGAATAAATCATGCATTGTAAGCATACACCTTTGTTAGGTACAAATTGATAATGACATATGTGCACACATTTCTCATTTGACTCCTTCCCCAATTTCCACCCCACTCCCTCACCCTTCCTCCCTCTCAAGTTCACTTCAGTGAGTGACCATGATATAATTGTGTAAATACATCATGTGACTTAGGGTGCCCCCCCACATCCGTCCCCATTGGTTAAATCAACTTCTTTGCTTATCGAGGGTCTCTCCTTTTTCATCTGGAGATCCTCTTATGCCCCATCTTCTCCTTAGCATCTGCATATTAGGGAGAACATATGCTTCTTTACCCTTTGTGACTGGCTAATGTCACTTAACATAATTTTTTCCAGTTGCATCCATTTCCTTGCAAATAACATGATTTTGTTCTTCTTTATGGCTGAGTAAAATTCCATTGTGTACATATCCCATAGTTTTGTAATCCATTCATCTGTATCTATGTTTATAGCTGCACAAATCACAATAACCAAACTATATATGATATCATAATATGGAAATACTATATATTTATGCTATGTATCAAATATATGTCTAATGTCTACTCAAAAGCAAGTTGTAATTGTAGTAAAGGATGTGTTTGCATTTTTTCAATGATGTGTATTAACTGTTCTTGATTCAAGAAGTGTGGCAATGTCTTGATGTGGTATTTAGTTAACTGTAACATTTAAAAGTAATAAAATGTGTAGCATGGAAAATATTAAGCTTGTTATACATTTACAATAATTGTGAAAATAAAGACATGCAAAAAAACCCTTGTTTTTTAAAATATGCTTATTTTCTATTGTAATTTATCACCAAGGAGGTTTTATTATTTAGGAAAAGAAATGTTATGACAGTTTATCTAGTATCTTGGAGAGATAATGAAGACTATACATCTTCACTTTACACTGTTTAATACATGAATATTCATCAGCTTTCCAATATGTTCTACTATTATGAAGGTGGGTAAGCAATGATTACTTGGATTTCCCCAGCTCAGGCCCATGCATCCATGCAAACCTGCCCTCTCCTTGTTCTTACATTTATCTCATGAACCAGTGAAAATTGGCTATGCCAATCAGCTATTGTGAGCATAGATGAAGCAACAGAAGACTTAATTCCTCAGTGTGGTCAGTTGTATTACCTTTTGTTCTATGGAAATACATTGCTTAAATGAACAACAACAATAAGAAAAAATACTGGTATGGTAAGCAATTTGGAGTGGGGCGGGAATTGGGGAAGGGTTAAATGAGAAATGTGTGCATGGATGTCTTTACCTATACTAGCTTGTACCTAACGAAGATGTGTGATTACAATGCACCAAATAAGGAAAAGATGAAAAAAAAAAAAAAAGATTTGTTAAAGTTACACCTGGAGATTTTGGATCTATGTAATGTGGAGCCCATTTCTATTAATCTGGCAGAAACAGCTAAGACATTTGTAGATCGGCTTCAAGCCTTGGTCACTACCTGGCCCCTGTTTACCTCCTTGCTAGGAGGAGTTATCCTAGCAACAGCAATAGTCATTCTAGGTTTATGCATTCTAACACTCGTTGTACGCCTTGTGATCAATGCCTATGTTAGTATATGAGCAGATTTACATGGAATAAAAATGCAAGCACTGCCTCACACAGGGCCTGGTAGTCAATGACGGGTTGGATTTTCTCAGGGCAATATCAACCTAAGACAGAGCTCATTGAATGACTCATCGAGACCCCATGACGGGTAAGATTAAGCACCTGGTAGGAAAAGACCTAAGACAGGCAAGTCCTTCATGCATTTTAAAATAAAAATGGGGGAGTTGTGGGAGCCCAGCTGGGCTCCCCTCCCCCCCCCCCGCCAGTTGCTATCTGCATATATGAGCAATTATACTGACTCTTCTGCTATGGCTACATTGGCATCTCGAAGTTTGGAGATTGCCCTAGGATGTGTAGATGAAAGACTGTGGCGCGCAAGTGTCTGACCGACAGACAAAGAATGCCACAAACAGGTTCCTTCTATGCAAAGCTTTACTCAGGCAGTTGACTTACAGAGAGAAAATGGCCCTGATCGCATTTCGGCCCCTAGCTTATATACTAGCTTCTGACCAATCCTGAGCCGGCCCGTTCTGAAAGCCAATTGACCAGGAACATATCGCCCGACCCACCTCCGCACCGATCTCCCGGCCATGCCCTAGTAAGGAGTTGTTTGTGTCAGACAGTGGCTTCCGCCATGCGCCGTCTTTTGGGTGTAATGGCTCTCCACAAAAGACCATCCTGCTTCTTAGAATGTAAATATATGACCCTAAAGGAGTATGGTTTTATGACTCTAGAAAGTTTGCTTTACCTGGCTATGTTAACAATGTAGGCTATAGGTGTAAAACGAAGAAGTGGTGCTATATGTGATCTGACAATGATTGATATGTCATAAATGTCTATGTAACCCTGTTGTACTCAAGAATTGTATAAAAAAATCCGTGCTGAAAAAATAAATTAATTAATTAAAAAAAGCATAAATAAATAAATAAATTCAATCTTTCCCTAAGGAAAAAAAAAAGAAAATATGGGTTTGTTAGAATGTAGGGATTTTATTAAATTGATATTAAAGGGCAGAACTATTTTCATAAAGATGATTTGCTTGGTCCTAAAAGTTTCCAACAAAGTCTGCTGTTTTTTGGACCTTCCTTGCTTAAATGTTATAAAAAATAATTGGTAAATAACCTCTAAAGGAAAAAAAAATGCCTATTTAACTTGATTCTCTGTCAGTTTTACAGTTCTTTGCCATGTTGAATGGTAAACGCAAGTCTACTTTTTCTTCCTCTATCCCAAATTCACTCCAGTGGCCTCTCTATTACCGGAAGTAGTTATTCTTGATGGTTACTTATGCATCAACATCTTTAAGAAAAAATATCAAATCTCTTGTGTTCTGTATTGGATCTTTTTTTTTTTTTTTTTTTTTTTTTTTTTTTTTTTTTTTTTTTTTTTTTTTTTTTTTTTTTTTTTTTTTTGCATCTTTTTATCCTGCTATATGAGTATCATTATGAAGAAGCAAAACTTTTCTGATAAATTATTTATGACTTTGTCTCTGACCCTTATGTTAGAAATATATTACTGTGAATCTTTGTATTCCTAATGCCAGCATAAGTATCTGACTCATGGTATCTTTGCAATAAACTATAAATGAATCAGAAATTGAGCAAATAAATAAGAAAATAAATAAACACAGAACACCTTGGACCAGCATTTTAAACACTTAGTTTTTTTTTTTTTTTTTTTTTTTTTTTTTTAGGTTTGAGCATTCTTATTAACAAGCTCTTTTTATCTACCTTACATTTTTTCCATTTTGTTATTATCCTTTATTATTCTCCCTCTCTTGTATTTCAACATACCTTAGATTACTCGTTTCCTATGTTTTGTGTCTCTGTAGTTGTAAAGTCTTTGTTAACATTCACTTATTACAGTAGGTTGTGGTGGCACACACTTGTAATCTCAGTACTTGGGAGGCTGAGACAAGAGGATCTGGGTTCACAGCCAGCCTCAGCTACTTAGTGAGGCCCTCTGCAACTTAGTGAGACCTTATTCAAAATAAAGAATAAAAAAATAGGACTGGGCGGGGGGGGTAGTTTCGAGGTAGAATGTCCCTGCGTTCTATTTTTCAGTACCGCAAAAAAAATCACTTATTACCTTTAACAGAATTATACACTTTGAACATAATGATCCTTTGAATTATTTCTTGTGCCTAATACTCGAAGAGAAAACAAATTGATTTTACCCATTGATTCTGCTGAGAACTCTAAATGCCTTTACGGATGTAACGATAGGGACACTCATTCATTGTTGGTGGGAATTCAAAATGTCACAGTGAGTTCGGAAGAGAGTTTTGGAAGTTTAAACTAAACAATATTACCATATTATAAAGCAGTTAATGTCATAGACATTTACCTAAGAGTTGAAAATTTATGTATATACAAGAACATATATATTGTATTTTTATTCATACTGATTAGTCATATCACCCAAACACCAAATCAACCACTAATTCATGAGAATCACTTTAACAATAATGTTTATTTTTATAAATATTATCACATATTCTCACTCAATATTCATAATAATCCATTTTAAATTGGTGCTATTTTATGTTTACATTTTTGAAAGATGGGTCTGCATTTCCTAAGTCGCAGTGAGTTCAACTTCCCCTCCCTTTCTCCATCTTCATTCACAGAAACTACAAGAATAGAGCTACAGTGTGTTCTCTCTGGAAAAGGCAGGAAGTACACAATGGCTTGAGTAGCTTATTATACAAATGAAGGTAGTGCTTGCTAGAAAATGAGTACTTAGTAGTCCGTGCCATTTGTTTTTAGCATTTCCATCTCAGAATGCCTTGTAAGAGTTCTTCAACTTTCTGCAAGCTCTCTACACATAAATATGGGTATGTTTCACTAGATCTGTATGTGCTTTTTCAAAATGAGTCAGGAATGTTATATCTGATGCGTGTAAAATTATCCTTTAAAATATGCATCTAGTATGAATTAAAGTATCCTTTAATGATATGCCTGAAACATATCAAACCCCTTTATTAAAGATAAATGAGTGAAAATATACATAAACATTCAAACAATGCTCTTTATCTTTTTTTTTTTTTTTTTCCTTTGTGATACTGGGGATTGAATGCAGAGTCATTATCTCTCTTAGCTACATCCTAGCCCTTTTAATTAACTTATTTATTTTCTTTTGAAATAGATTCTTGCTAAGTTACCATGTCTTGGCTTTAAACCTGTGATCTTTATCTCAGCCTCTCAGGTACTGGGATCACAGGCGTGTACTACCATGCATGGCTTTATTTTTATCATAAGTCTAGTATTTTCATCTGTACAGTAAATGTAGTCTATAATATTGCAGAATTCCGTTTGCTCATTTTTTCTATGCATTAAATATGCATTTATTATGCCTCTACTGCATTCCTCCAAACATAGAAGAGAGAGGACAGAGGAGAGAGATAGAGATAGAGATAGAGATAGAGATAGAGATAGAGATAGAGATAGAGATAGAGATAGAGATAGAGTTAGAATAGAGATAGAGAGAGAGAGAGAAAGGGAGGAGAGAGGGAGAAACTGTAAATTTAATCACACAGTTATGGGAGCTGATAGTTCAAAATATCAAAATATACAGGGCAATCCAGAAGGATAAAAACTTATATGAGATTTAATAATGAAATTTTGAATCCAAAATCTTCAGGACAAATTAGCAGATTAAAAAGTCAGGTAGAGTTTTCATTTTGTAGTCTTGAGGCACAATTATATTTTAGAAAACCTTGTTCTGTACTCTGAAAGGCTGGTTCAAATAAGATACATCATATTATTGAAGATAATCTGCTTCATTTAAAGTCTACTCATCACAGATATTAATCACATCTAAAAATACCTTTACAGCCAAATCTAGACTAGTGTTTGATGAAAGAAGTGTGCACCACAACTTAACCAGTTTGACTTAGAAAATTAATCATCACACTAATCTAGGCACTTCTGTGAATGATTTTGAAGATAAGATAAAGATCCCAGATGAGTTGACATTAAGACAAGGAATATATTGAGGTATGCTATACACAATTGCCTCCTTCCTTTAAATGTAGATTTAACATTTAGAGAAAGAGGAATTGAGATAAACTTAAATCATGGGTGAAATTTGATCTATGAGAAATTCTCCACTGGTTGCTATGAAGACAGATTAGGGGGATGGTCTCTAGGAGTTGGAGATTTTAGCTGACAGTAAGAAAATATGAACCTTACCCCCTACAATTGCAGTGTAAGAAAATGTATTCTACCAACATCCTGAATGATATTTCAAGCAGATTCTTTCCCCAGGCTCTATATGAGGATTCATTCGGGCTAAGACCTCAAAACAGTAACATAGAAACCCTACTTTGTGATAATCTGAGCAGAGAATCTCCTTACAGTAGGTCAGCATTCTGACCTACTTAACAGTGAGCTAATACAAAGTGCTCTTTTAGGTCACTAAATGTCTATGGTATTCTTTGTGTAGTAATAGCAAAATAATATACACTATTATTAGCTTATTATTTTTAATTCTTCTAGGTTCTCTTAAAATTCTCTCTAGGCAGTAATTATAGCATATATGTATCTGAATGTGTATATACATACACAAAACACACACAAACACACATATGTCTATATAATTTTTTGTGTGTGGTACTGGGGATTGAACCCAGGGGTATTCTACCTCAAAGCTACATCTCCAGCCCTATTTTATTTTATTTTGAAACAGGGTCTCTCCAGGTTGATGAGAGTCTCATTATTTCCTGAGGCAGTCCTCGAACCTGCGATCCTCCTGTTTCAACCTCCCAAGTACTGGGATTACAGGTGTATACCACCATGCCTGGCTGATAGACATTCTTGAAAATTAAACATTCTCCCATATTTTTCTTTACCTGTTTCGATTGCCCTCATTGTGTATGTTGGGTATTTTGCCTTATAAGTCTGTGCAACTCAGTACATAAAAGTTGCATCATGTACTGGTTTACAGTATTTGACCTAGAGCCAGCCTGCCTGATTAGATCCCAGCTCCAGCGCTCCTGTGCTATGCAAACGTGATCAGCTATTTTTCTCTTTACAAACACAGAAACAATGAGATTATTGTGAGAATCCAATAGGACAAGACTTATAAAGACACCTTGAACAAGAACTAGCATATGACAAATTCTCAGTAATGTTTGCAAGTAGTACTATACATTTTAGCTTTCAAATCTGCACAAATACTATGCAAATACAGTCTGCTGTTATAAAAAAAGGAATACTAACACATATATGTATAAAATGAGAAAGCACTCTCCTACTTCTATACACAATAATATATTCTTATTTGCATATATAGTATATTCTGAATTTTTATAGCTTTGAAATGTACTAAATCACCTATATAGTGTCTTTCTTATTTAAGTCTTGCTTATATTATACATATTATATATTCAGATTTCAACATCTATTAAGCTTTTAAAATTCTATCAAATATTCCATTTGAATTTTTTTAAAATTTCTATTGAATTATCATATTATTTGAGGAGAATAGACATTTTAATGTAAAAATAACTCTCACTGATTTTAATTTCTACTCAGAGAATGTGTTTAAAGAGGAATCTAAAGGGAAAGAGTAAATATTACCAAATAAATTTAAAACTAAGTTAATAATTGACATTTTCAAATGTCTTCTAACTGGAAATGTGAATAATTATGATATTCGTGTGGTTCTATTTAATAAAAAAATCTATGTCTTAGATATATGCTAAAAATACTACAATGGAATATACATGTAAAGCTATTTGGAATTTATTAGAAACTTCCATATCTATTGCAACAATTGTTTGTTTTAATGATTAAGCATTAGCATTGATTTTTAGCAGAAGTGATAAAAAAAATGGTGGGCAACACCAAACAGTATATAGGGATTTCAGTTAAATTTAAACTGCTACAATTACATAATGTGCCTGTCAACTAGACAGAGCTCAACCAAAAAGAAAATCATAAGTCCAGAATCAGAATTTTCTTTTCCTTTGAGGTATTAGAGATGGAACACCCAGAGGCATTCTACCTGTGGGCTATACCCCCAGGTCTGTTTTATTTTTTATTTGGAAACAGTGTCTCACTAAATTGATGAGAGCCTCATTGGGTTTCTGAGGCTATCCTTGAACCTACAATCCTCTTATCTTAGCCTCCCTAGTACTGTGGTTAGAGGCTTGACCACCACACCCAGCTCAGAATACTTTAGCATTCCCTTAGGTAGGAAATTTCCCAATCGATTTAGAGAATTTCTAGTCCGTAGAGAACCATTCGTTTGATGTGTTTTTCTCCTTCCTCATCTTATTGATACTTATCACAACAAAATGGGGAGAAGCTTGGGTATGAAACAAACACTATTAGCTCTCTTACAGCTCAGTGATGAATACACTCTGGAACTGACACTTACATCTGATACTAATGCTAACAAGTGGTGGTGTAAATTTTAACAGACTGGCAAGATTCTAATAACAAATTTCTGTCAATTGACAGAACAAAGGTATAGGTCATTGCTTGATTTTCTATAATAAACAGAATGTCTGGACCATAGACAACTCCATCTCAGAGTTAATATATGCAGAAAACCCAGCACACAGAAACTACTCAAGTAATAATTATCATTAGTTGCAAACATTAGCAATCTCTAGAATTGTGAGTTTAATCTGAAGGCAACTAGAAGGTAGAATGTGATTCTGTTGTTCTGAAGAGGATAGAACAAATAGTTTAAAATGTCATCATAAAATAGAAAACCACCAATCACCATCATTGGAACAGCCTTTTTTAAAATTTTGTATTTGAATGTTCCAACTACTTAAAAACTTCTCTTGTAAAAGATATGAAGCATTGTATTTTGATAAAAAGCTAGAAGTTAATAAATTTTATGGATTGATAGTACAAAAATGCCATCTAAAAATATGCTCACTTGTAGTTTAGATTTTAAGCCTCAACTCTTATGAAGACTATACTGTTACGTGTTGGATTAGAATACAAACAGAATTTTAGGGAAAGCCTGTCCCTGCCAATTGTACCTATGAAGAAACCAGTAAATAGGTAATGTGGTTCTTAATTAGAAAAAGTGTAATACCAAATATTTCCAATAAGCTTAGAGATTGGTACCTGGAAAATGTCTTTAATTTAAAATTTGGTAAATATAAACAAAAGGAATGAATTTAAATAAAGCCTATTTACAACTGATAAAGCATACTGATATATAACATAAATGTCAATATAAATGATTAGCTCTTCATTTACATGTTATGGATGGAGTCGAATATAGAAACAAAGCTTTTATATACTTTTGTTGGTACATTGTAATCTCACATAATAGTGAAGTTAAGAGTAATAGGGTCATAGATGTACACAGCACTTGATGAACTTCTTCCTGGCCCCCACTCTGCTCACTCCTCTTTCCAAATTCTCTTTCAATAAATAGAATTTCTTAATTTTAATAAAATACAACTTATTGTCTTTATTCATAGAAAGTAAATAAATGAGGTCTTTAGGGAGCATTCTGTATCTAACTGTAACAATGTTTATAGCAGCATTCATAATAGCCAAAATATGGAACCAGGTAAGATGTCTATCAGCAGATTAATGAATTATGAAATTATGTTCTATTGAAGAAATATTAACCTATGCAAAAATTAGCTCTAAGCTGGGCATGATGGCACACTGTTGTAATCCCAGTACTTGGGAGGCTGAGACAGGAGGATCACAAGTTTGAGGACAGCCTCAGAAGGTAGTGAGACTCTCATCAACCTACTGAGACCCTGTTTCCCAATAAAAAATAAAATTGGGCTGGGAGCATAGCTCAAAGGAGGAATACCTCTTGGTTCAATCCTTAGTGCCACAAAAAAAAAAAGAAAAGAAAGAAAATTCAGCTCTATGTAAAGTTGAAGAAATGTATTATTTCACCTTTTGCTTTTTGGTTTAGGTTTATAATCCATCTTGAGCTGATTTCACATATTATCTGAATTAGGTCAATCTTTTTTCCATAGAGCACAACTATTTCAACATAATTTACTGAAAAGACTATCATTTTTCTCTTTCATCCAAGCAACTTATGTATTTGAAGTGATTTGGCATTTTATATTTATAGATCTCATACTGTGTATTTGTGTGTGTGTGTGTGTGTGTGTGTGTGTGTGTGTGTGTGTCTGTGTGATATGAGAGATTGAACTCAGAGGAATTATACCTCTGAGACACACTTCCAGCTCTTTTCTATAAATTTTCGTTTCGAAATAGGGTCTCTCTAATTTGCTAAGAGTCTTGCTAACTTACTGAAGCCAGTCTTTAATCTGCAATCCTCCTATCTCAACCTAAAGTAATGGGATTATCACATGTACCACCATTTCCAGTGATTTTATATTGAAAAAGAAAAAAAAAACATGTATTTTGGTTTGTAGACGGTGAACAGAAATTATTTTATTATAATGTTATAATACTGAATTTTATGTTTATATTAGTGTATTTCCATGTTTTTTCTTATCTTCATTTATTCTTTCTTATTGAGATACTTTGTGAAAAATTGTAGTATTTTAATCATATTGTTGTCCTTCAGAGATTTTTTAAAATTTTTCCTCTGCAGGCACCATGCATGTACACATAACACCTTGCTATACTAGTGATGGCAAATACTTAAAGTGTAATTTTAGGTTTTGTGTGGATTCTATTTCTTATTTGTACTTTCTCTTAGGACATACACATTTACAATTCTAATTACAAACTAGGGGTAATTGCAAGGTTGGACCTCCTTCTTAGGCTTTCAATTTTTGTCCCCAAAATTGAAAAGGATTATCTAAATTATAGCACAGCTCTGATCCTCCAGAAGGTACCTTTTACTTGGTTCTTTTAACCTCTCATTTTGGGCAGGTATAACATAAGAATTGATTAAGTCCTTTTAGAAGAATCATATACAGAAAGCCTGGATCAACTTCTATGATTCCATTTCTCTGTCAGTCTGTCTATCTATCTATCTATCTATCTATCTATCTATCTATCTATCTATCTATCTGTCTATCATCATCTATCAGTCTATCATCTATCTACCTACCTCTACCTCTATCATCTGTCTATCTATCTATCTATCTATCTATCTATCTATCTATCATCATCATCATCATGTATCATCATCCATCTATAATTTATTTATTTTGGTGTTGAGGATTAAACTCAAGCCATTCTACTTCTGAGCTACACTCCTAGCCCTACTTTATTTTTATTTTTGAAACAGGATCTCACTAAGTTGCATAGGGCCTCACTAAGTTGCTGAGGCTGGCCTTAAACCTATGATTCTCTTGTCTCAGCCTTCCCAGAACAGGGATTACAAGTGTGCACCATCGTGCACCACTCTCTTTCATTTTAGACTCTCAATTCCTGGGTGATATGTACTCATGAACTGCAATATGTGGTGTCCTCGCTCAAAGGAAACAACACAAACTCTTAGCCACACTCTGCTCAGCTTCTGCAACCTGAAGAGAAAGTCAGTGAATGGCCTGGCATGAAAATGCTGCTTTGAATGCAAAGTTGATACATCTCTTTTTTGTTATTTCCCCTCAAGTTTCAGTACTTCGGTTGTTTTTGTTCAATCAATATTTTGTATTTATTTTCTGTAATAATTATAAAACCTTTGTAATTTTTCTTTATAATTGATAAAGTATAATATGAGTTGTTCCTCATAGCTAGTAGTAGAACTAAAGATGAATTACTTTGCTTCTAGTTTTGTGGGTAATGATAAAGAAGTAAACAAATAATAACTCAATGCTCAAAGTAGATTTCTACAAGTTCTGGGTGGCAAAATTTCAGCAAATGAACAAGTTGCCCTCAAAGGGTACTGTAACAAATCTTTTGCCCTTCAGTGTGTATAGTGGGTCCCACTTCAAAAGAGTCTGAAAATCTGCTTTTAAGAGTAAAAAAGAGGCTCTTTTCTTGTTTTCTCTTATCCAGCCCCAGAAGTGTGGTTGCTTCTTATATCTTTTATCTTATTTAATTCTATGAAGTTCTCCTCCTTATTTTTCACTATCTTTTCCTCATTATTCTTATCAATTCATTATATTCATTAAGTTTAATATATATTAAATTAAATACATTAAACACACACACACACATACACACACACACACACACACACACACACACATATATATATATATATATATATATATATATATATATATATGTATATATCTTTCCTTGGAAATTACTCTGATTTTTTTTCCTGATTGTACCTTTACTGACTCAGACATATATTTGGAAGTTATCAGAAAAATCTAGGCACAAGTAGCTGGGACAGAGATATTCTAAGTACAATTTTAATAAAAATGTCCCTGGACCTGGAGAAGACTAATGTAGAGAAGATAGGAAAATACAAGTAAAATGCAGATTCAGAACACAGATATTAATAATATGGTCTTCAGGTTAAGTTAGTGTTAAGTTAGTGGGATATTTGCCTACTTAAAAACAGAGATGTCAATGAATTCTAATACTAGAGTTAGGGTTCAGATCAACTGATCTATACAGGCAAGTGACTGTAGGGTCAGGAAGTTAAGGGGACAAAAAACAATAGGTAGAAAGTCAGTGGAATAAAACTGTTGGTCGGCACTGAAAAGACAAGATGTTATGGTGGCTAAAAACATTAAATTTAGGGAAAAAGATTAAGTGTAAGAATATCCAATCTACTTCTGACTAATGGTAGAAATTTGGCAATGGTATAAGTATCCAGACCCCGAGTTTTCTAAAGTGGAACTGGAAAAAAATTCTTAAGTTTTCATCATCATTATCAGCATCAGGAATACTGTCAATATCTATGCCATAAAATCAATGATAAAAAGCAGTGAGAGTAGAACAAAAACTATTTCTCAGAAAACTCCCTGCACTGGGGAACATATAACCTCTTGATCCTCTACTATATTTCAGTGTCTAAAAGCCTGAAGGCATGAGTAGATTCTTTTTAGTATGACTTTAGATGAGGAGAGAGTAGGGCAGGCAAGAGAAAGCTTCTAGAAATGTTGTAATAATCTATAATTTACCCAACATAGTGATGCTAAAATCAGTTAAAAAGGTTTTTATTTTTAAAAATGTTTTATTATCTTTTTAAAATATGCTCCTGAAATATGACACTGGTAGAAAAAATTTACTTTCTAAATTATGACATAAGTAGCTCATAGCACATCTCTTTGCTAGTAGGACACTTAATAAAAATCATTTCAGTAATTTTGTTTAAGCATGTCACTTCTCTGGGGAAACATGAATTTGACAGAATCTCATGCATTTTTTTTTATTACTTTTAAATGGATTCCTTTTGGAGAGAGGGCAACAATTGCTCTGTGCATGTATGTCACTGCCAACATGATTTACATTATGATGTGAGACTATAATGCACCAATAAGATCACATTATAAAATAGATTCATTTTATGTTAATAAGCTGATATTATGGGTTACACACTAGTGTATTGTTTGTATTGTAGATAGGAATTGGCTTCCTTATTTTAAGTTCACTCTGTGTTACTAAAGATGCTGAGATTCAAAACTGTAAGGATTTAGGACAAAGCTAAAGATAATGGTGGATTAATTAAAGTAAATAAGATCTTGCAATTTGATCTATTTGGGTAACCATTGAGCCTTCTTTTAACATTTTCATTGGAAACATTCCCAGTATACATTTCCAATAAAAAAAAAAAACTAGACAAATTTACAAAGTCCACTATAGTCTTACTTTGTATACTACCTTTATGAAGTAACTTCAGCCACAGATATATCCAACTACTACTACAAGTTTGAGAGCTAAAACAATATAGAAATAAGTACAATAAAATGAGAAAACTTTAGTGAATATTACTTAGAAAATTTAAAGTACTATGTGCATTTTTGTGATATTCAGAAAGGAAAGCAAAATATAACCTAAACTTTTGTATGCACTATACATACAAAGCATAAATCTAGCCAGTATAATGAATATTTCTTAAATAATTTTATTCCCTTAAAATGAACAGTTCTCTTAAAATTTTGCTATATATGTGTGTATTTTGAATAGTTCTCTTAAAATTTGCTATATGTGCAATATATATATATATATATACACATACACACACATATATATATATACAGACACATTAGTATACTTATGTGTAAACATATATATGTACACATACATATATATATTGCAGTTCAAAGTACAAATTTATTTAAAATTCCACGACTGTTTTTTTTTTTTTAAATTTTTTAATTTTTATTGTAGTAATTCGTGCAATATAGCGTACATCTTTGTTAAGTACAAATTGTTAACATCATATTTGCACACAATTCTCATTTGACCCCTTCCCCGATTCCCTCCCCATTCCCGTTCCCTCCCCCTCCCTCCCCCTAAGGTTCACTTCAGTGAGTGACCTTGTTATGATTGTGTAGGTACATCATGTGCTTTAGGGTGTCCCTCTGCCCCATGCATCCACTACAATTAAACCAACTTCTTTGCTTATTGAGGATCTCT
>PVLC010002512.1:94889-113548 GCA_004027655.1 Graphiurus murinus | reverse complement strand
TACTGGGGATTGAACTCAGGGGCATTCTACCTTCAAGCTATACCCCTAGCCCTATTTTTTATTCTTTATTTTGAAAAAAGGTCTCACTAAGTTGCAGAGTGCCTCAGTAGGTAGCTGAGCTGGCTACGAACCTGGATCCTCCAGTTTCAGCCTCCCAAATGCTGGGATTACAAGCGTGCACCACCATGCCTGGCTTGCCTCTTCTTTTAGATGGGGCACTTAATTTTAAGTTCATTGAAATCTCAACCAATCCCTATTGCTTTGTATGAGACTGCTTTAGTCATTCACATTATTGCTTAATTTCTGCAGGTATTTGAGGGTGTGGCCCCTGATTTATGGTTTTTGCTTTATGTTTTGATTTTTCCCTCCTCTGTCATTGGCTCCCCAAGAACCAAACCTGTAGAAATAGGATGAGGACAAGATAGACAGGGTGAATACGTCACTGAATACTCCTTTTTCTCTCTCATAACATGATGCTGGAGAATGAAATAAACAAACAGGATTGGCAAGAGTGGGAATGCACAAAAGAAGCTACACACACACAGAAGTCCTGAGGCAAGAGTGGCGCTTACCCTTTCCACAGAGTCGTCCACTGACATCAAAGTCTGGAGTCTTTTGCGCTGCAGAACATTTGTAAATTCCATGTGGATGGGCAGCATAGGTCCCGTGTACTGCATGATCCAGTGCTTATCCATATTGGGAGCATAGTTATAACTAGGAGTTCTGAAAATATCCAGAAAGAAATCTTAGTATATATATTTTTTTACTTAGTCATTTAGGGAAGTCTTTTAAGTCAAAGGTTGTGAAATAATCACATTCAGGAAGGATAATTTAATACTACTAGAGTATTTTCCTTTCCAAGGTATCATGTCTTTGCATTTATAAGAAGAGTGGAAGCCCTTGCCACCCTAAATAGCATATATCCCCTGAAGGAAAATTGATTCAAGTTGAAGAAACTATGATTGGCAGCTGAACATGTTATTAGTGCAAGTTCATTTGAGTTCATTGAATAAATGTGTAAGAAACACATCACGATGATTATGGTTATACTACGAATCTGCAGATGAAGCTCAATAATACAGAAGAGAATGTTCTCAGGGTGATGTTAACTTATAAAAATTTTATGGCTAATTAGGCTATTAAACAGAGTCACAAATATGTTATGTAGAATGACGGTGAATCACAACTACTCTTGAATTTCTCAAGAGCATTTTATTGATTACTTACACATCTCAATAAGTTTTTCATCTTATATATTAAAACCATTTGTTACATTTACTGGAATTATAGCCAAGACTATTTCCATGATTTACATGTTTAAAAATAAAGCTATTCATTTTATAATCAAATTAGTATGAGTACAGGGCATGATTTTGTTAGCCATGGGGAAGTAGGTTCTATTGGTTAGATTAAGCTTATATTTTGTCTATTGCAGAGATCTAAGTTGTAGTATATGCATTTCATTGGGGACCCACAAACTATATCACCTCCCCTTTGAAGTCCAACTCCTTCGACCATTAAATGACACCACCTCATGCTTCTGAAATGCAGACCTATGCTAGAGCAATTCTTACATAGAGAATTATTTGTTTATACTTGAACTCGCCACTAGACTATAACCTACTCAAATCTTCTCTTTAAATGCCATGCAGCACATAGGAGTTGTATTTACTAAGAATCAGGTATTATGCAAAGTATTTTATATGCCCTTAACTCATTTAATTATCTCGGCTGTTCTGGGAAATAGGTTTCTTATCTCCATTTTACAGATGAGAAAATCAAAGTTTGGCCAAGTTAGCTAACTTCTCCAGATTAACAGAGTTAGTAGGAGGTGGAATCAGGACTGGATTCCAAAGCTCACTAGCCTTAATGAAAAGAACAAAAAGCAAGGGGGGTGGTTCCTATATATGAGATTGCTTTTAATATAAACCACAACCTTAAAAAGAGCTAGTCTCACAGAATACACAATAGTCTGTGTTGATTGAGAAATCTGATTACCCTCCTGTGTTCTGCGGATAGGATTTATCAGTGAAAGATTGTGGATGAAGATAGTAAGGGGGCCCAAGCCATCATTCATATTGTAAAACTAGAGAAGCAATCAGTGACTGTGGGCCCAGTGATTTCAGAGACTTGACAGATTCTGTGTGGTGTGGATTTCCTATGGGGGAAAAGGTGGGATTTCTGAGATGCATGGTTCTAGACTGGTATGGGAATGCTGGGCCACAGAAATGTCACATGTTTTTCTGCCAGGGGATTTGCAGAACCCCCCACCCCCGCCCCTTTTCATAGTAGAAAACACTGGCATGGTACCATTCGCCTTCTTGTTACACAAAGCTACTCTGACAATCAGTACGGATGCTGGTTATCTGGGCAGAAGCACAACATAAATACCAATTAGGCTCAGAAGACTATCCTTTAAGGTGAATAAAATATGCTCAAAAGTCTAAGCCAAATCCCATCTAAAGGAAGTTTTATAGAGTGCAAAACTGGGTAAGGCTCAATTTGCACGTCTGTATGTGGCCTTACAGCACCTTTCCTAGAAAGCTGTTTCATGAACAACAACTCTGCATGCACTCCATTTAAAAATGCCTAGAACAGAGGCCCACAAGTTTCTTCCACGAGCCAATAAACAAACACATTTTATGTGAGTTACTGATACATGCCCTGAAAAATTCCTGTAGAATGAACACACAAAATCTTCAGATATTACCTTCTATTCTTTCAAGGGAAAATTTCAATATAAACTTTCTTCTGCCTATCAAATAAATGATTCATGGACCAAATGGTCTTCTTTTTTTGGCCCCAAAGATTTTCTCATATCTGGATGTGAACCACGGGAAGGGAAGGGATAGGGACTGCAGCCCCCGACCTCATTCCTCCTGCAGCATGTCGCCTTACAAACAGGATTAGATTAAGAGGTCGAGAAGGAGAGAGGGGCTTCTAAATCCCCTTGAAAGGGGATTTTCATCTATGGGGGTAGTTTGAGGTCAGAGTAATACAGCAAGTTGGTTGTGAAAGGTCTCCAAACCATTTACTGATACGTGCCCTGAAAAAGAATACAGCTATAAAAGATTACACAGGGCTTCTTTATAATAAACAGTCTCCTCTTATTGCCTTTGATGTTAGGTCGGCTTAATTTAAAAATAAATCTAGTTGACTTTTTTAAAACCACAAAACCTCAACGCAAATAAAAATTACAATAGGGAACCACCATGCAGGCTCACAGTGGGCAAATTATATCTTCTACCCGTTACCTTGATGTGCTCGGCGTGGGCCCACCTCGCTTTGAGGAGCAGGGAAGGTTGCAGAAAATTACAAGCCTCAAATTGGACTCCCGGATTTGCAGGATGACATATGTTAAATCTGGTTTATATTAAAAGAGAGAGTCCAGGGTCTGTTGTCAAAGTCACCCCCGCCCCCTTGATTTTTCCTTATTTCTTGACATGGGAGATGACCTCCAGCTCCAGGGATGAAATCCCAGGGGGGGGGGGATCCCAGCGGGCGGCCGGGAGGGGCATGCATTTGCCTTTTAAAGGAAGACAAGCTGCCACCGCTTCCCCCCAGAACAGCAGCTGTTCTGAGACCTGCAGGTGGAAGGTCGAGGGTTGCTGGGATTGACAATGTTGTTGAAAAGTGATCTTTTGCCAAAGACCTGTGGTTGCCTCCAGCTGAGGTCTGCCAAATTCCTTGAAGATGCAGCCTTCTATCCCCCAGTGATAATTAAGGCTTGCCTCTCTAACTAAGGATTTACTTAATATTATTCAAACAGGGCCTGGAGCTGTCAGCTGGAGCACCAGCCACCTAAAAGAAGCGGGAGCTGTTTCAGGTTAAAGTGGAAAAACTACATATTCAGTTATTTCGGAATGTTTTGGAATCAGATCCATTTTTTCACCCAACTCTGTTATTTACTAGTAAGTGATTCTGGGCAGTTTTTTCTTGTTGGGCCTCAGGCTCAGTTTCCTCCTCTACATAATGGGGATAACAACTTCAAAGAATTCTTGTGAGGATTAAAAGAGATTTCTGTGGATCTGGAGAGCAAATTCTGGGGCCACATCAGACGGCTGCTTCTAGATAGCTGGGAAACAGCTTATCGTGTGATTGCTCATAGGGGCATCTTGTTCCCAGTTTACAAATGAGAAAGTGCACAGTTGTGGCAGCTGCCGGCCAGGGCTCCTTCTATGAGGTCACGCTGACCTGGGGCCTAACCCAAGCATTGCAAGTCTCGAAATCCCAGCCATGAGAAGAAGTGGCGTGCACATGTCTTCCTATCAGAAGTGAGTCCTCCAGTCCTGAACCCTCATCCCGATTTTCACTACTAGCAGCTTCTGCTTCCCATCCCGGAGCCGCCCACCAGTTGCTGCCGGGTCACTTTTGTCGTAAATACAGAATGATGAGGTCTGACACTGAAGGCACAGCGCCTGTGTCGGTGAAAAGGTAGACCACACGGGCTAGTGCTTTAAAACCGGAACACAAAGGAGCAGATTGTCACTATTGAGTGTCTGTTGCTTTCTTAAAAAAAAAAAAAAGTCTGTGTGGGAGGTTCAGTTCCACATGCCTGGCCTGGCCTGGCTAAGACTTTCTGTTGTTTGTTAGATGAGGGCTTTACCCCTACCAGCGCACTCCAGCACTTATAGTCCCAAGAACACAGGCTGGAAACCCCCATTGACTATTCCTATGTTTAAAAGCTGTACTTTAGCTGGACGCGGTGGCCCACACCTGTAATCTCAGTACTTGGGAGGCTGAAACAGGAAGATCGCTGATTCAAGACCAGCCAGCAACTTAGCGAGACTCTGTTTCAAAATAAAAAAAATAAAATAAAATAGGGCTGTGGGTGTAGCTCAGAGGTAGAACACTGCTGGGTTCAATCCCTAGTACACAAAAGAGTTGTTAACTTTCCCTGGCAAGGCTCCCCGGTACACTGCTTTTCTCTAGTCTTTGCAGGTTTGAATTTATAGCTGAGCATGGTGATTCACAGACATCTGGCTACTGACCACATGAGTAAGTTCAGCCCTCACCATCATGCCAGTTGTCGTTTGCGTTTCATCTTCTTTCCAGCACGGTCTATTGACAGAATAGGACTAGGAATTCTGAAAATCAGCTGGGTGTATTGGCACACGTCCGTAATCCCAGTGCTTGGGAAGCTGAGACAGGAGGATTATAGGTTCGACACAGGCCTCAACAATTTAGCAAGGCCCTCAGCCACCTAGCGAGAGCCTGTTTCAAAATTAAAAAAAAAAAAAAATAGGGCTGGGGTGTAGGAGACAGAACACCCCTGGGTTCAATTCCCGGTATACCCCACCAAAAAAAGGGGGGGGAATTCTGAAAATCAATAGAGTCACCTTTCTTTTGGATGGGTGGATAATTTAGGAAAATAACTCCAAACCAGAAGAGAAATAGCTTCAAGAAATGCATGTGTTGTATATTAAATCCATACTTGGGGAATTGTAAAGAAGTTAGCAATTCATTTTTTACCACTGATGGCCTTTGCAGTCATTCCAGTGAAAATAAATATATTTCTCATGTTTTGTGTTTGAACATGTGTTTTCTTCATTTGGTGTTTAGTCTCAAACAGCACAAAAACTAATGATCAAACTCTTAAAGGACGCTGGTAGCGGGATAATCATTCGCTGAGAAATAAAGTAGGTCTCAATTCCCAGAATAAGCCAGTTATATAGATTTAAAACACACACACTTGAAACATTAAATTGGAAATTTTATACTGAATCTCCCAAGCCATACCATCTTGGTTTTTACTAAAATTAAACTTAATTAATTGGCTTTATGGAGATATTCCCCACCTGACTACAAATGTCCTTAAATATATAACATTTGAACACATGCAGAATAACACCAAAAGACCCTGATTATACTATATAATAAAAGTAATTTAGATAATATTTTAATAATTCTGCAAACATCAATTAGGATTGTGCAAATACATAGGAACCACCTCTATTTAATATTAATTGTCTCTGTGATGTGAACTGAGCAAACCTGGTGTAGAGGGAAGATGAAGTGGGGATTAAATCCAGGGGAGGGTCTACCTCTGAGCTACTTTAGTTTTCACTTTGAAACAGGGTCTCACTAAGTTACCACACGCTGGCCTCAAACTTAGGATCCTCCTGTTTCAGTCTCCCAAGCACTGGCATGCTGGCATGCCCCGCTGAGAAGTAAATACGGTTTTAGCTCTGTCCTGAGTATCCATGTCACCTGGGAAAAGCTACTTGGACTTTCATCTAAAAAGAGAGAGAGAGAGAGAGAGAGAGAGAGAAGAAGAAGAAGAAGAAGAAGAAGAAGAAGAAGAAGAAGAAGAAGAAGAAGAAGAAGAAGAGAAGGACTGGGTCTTTGTTTTTAAAATTTAAAAATCATGGAATTAGAGTATCTCTAGGGTCCCTTTCATTTATATAGGGTCCCTTTCATTTATATAGGGTCCCTTTCATTTATAAAGCCTCTTGTTTATGTTGATATTATCTTTAAAAATGTTTTAATGTCAGCTAACTGATGAGGTTAACATTATTCATTTGGTAAACAACACTGGGCCCCAGGAGATAACTGCTCTCTTCCCTGCAGAACTCAACTTGTTTGAAAGTGGCTCCTGGGGCTGTGCTGGGGGCTGTGCTGATCAGCCTTGGGGATCAGGACATACAGGGACTAGTTAAGGAGGGAGAGGAGGACAAGGCAGAAATGTAGAAAAGGGAGCAATTAGTTCTGCCTAAATCAGAAATTTGTATGAAGAACTTTACATTGTTTTCATTTTCAAAGCATGTCCTTTTATTATGTCTTTTGTCGAAGAGTTAAGAAATTCATTTTTAGGCAAGTCAGGGTTTTTATTTTCCAGATTTAGATAGCAAAGGTATTTGAAGAACTATCCAGTGGCTCACACAGGAAGGTCTTCCTTTGATACTATGTTTACCCAAAAGCTCTATCTTCACAACAATTCTTGCCAATTAGTGGGCATGGATTATTCTACTGAAATCTTAGGCTTTGTTGAACACGTGTGTGTGTGTGTGTGTGTGTGTGTGTGTGTGTGTGTGTGTGTGTTGCAAGTATGGAAAGAAACAACTGTTGAACTGGAACCACAACCCAGTTCCTGGGCAGGAGATAAGGGACTGCTAGCTTCCCAGAGATGCATAGTACCCCATGGCCAGGGAGGTGACTTACTGAGAAGCACGCAGGTCTTACTCATAGCAAAGGGCTTTATGATAAAGATTACTGTGTGTATTTTTTTCCTTTTTGCTGTGTTTGGGATTGAACCCAAGGCCTGCTAGGGAAGCGCTCCAACCCTGAGTCACATCCTCAGCCCCTATTACCTGTATTTTTTTTTTTTTTTTTTTTTTTACGACCGAGGCTTCCACAGATTTCTGCAAGGCCACGAGTGGCTGATTACACACACCGCCATGTGACAAGTGGTGACAATCACTCTCCTTCCTAGTTGGGGGGCATGACCTCTCCTTTCAGTTTGTAAAGCCAACATGCAGATACTAAGCTGGCTTTCTCTCTTTGTTGGGAACAGCAAAGACAGCGGAAAAGTGGTATGCTTGCTAGGTCTGAGGGAGTCAGATAGCTATAACCCACACTAGATAATAGGGACCTGGACGATGCTTAGCCATTGAGGAAGAACTAAAGCAACATGTTCACATTGCTAGCGTCCCTGCGCAGAGGAGAGTTCACGGCAACTTGCTGTTTGCAAACGGCCTGCCAGAGATTTTGGCAAAGTACTTCTTCTCTGCTTGCATTGCATCACCTGAACCTGCTGCTAATGTTTTCGCTAAAGAATCCAGCCACTCAGTGGCTCCGTGCAGCACAATTCGCAGCTTCTCTTGTATTTGTCTCACTTCTTTTGTCTGAGGATCGAACTCTGGACCTGTGCAGAGTGGGTCCCACACTCACTCCCCCAGCCCCTTCCTCCAAAGTAGCCAAAGTCTTTTACAAGAAAGATGCCAGGATTCTGGGCTCCCAAGGCTGCTGGAGAAATAGCAGATCTCCATACTCTAGGTGCACAAAGCCCAAGGCTTAGCAATGAGGAAAAGCTGAATCATCGGGCCGACCACATGAATTCCATTATCTGTGGCCAAGGATGCTCACCCACAGCCCACATGTGCACCTGGAAAAGATGACACAGTCCAGGTCGGTGGGGGCTCTTCCTGTCTGGCTTTTAGAATGTCCAGGTGTGAGAGACTTATCTCAAGGTAGCCTTAGCTTTCAAGAGATCTGCCATGTCACCAGGGACAAATGTTCACTTGTCATTTCTCCAGCTGCTTACCCTAAACCTTAAGCTGAACTGCAAGAAACTGCACTGTTAAAAAAAAAAAAAAAAAAAAAGAAAGTCATATATTGGAATATATACATGATTAATCTTTTTTTTTTTTTTTTTTTTTTTTGCGGTACTGGGGGTTGAACTCAGGGGCATTCTACCCCCAAGCTATACCCCCAGCCCTATTTTTTATTCTTTATTTTGAAACCGAGTCTCACTAAGTCGCAGAGAGCCTCACTATGTAGCTGAGGCTGGCCGCGAACCCGGATCCTCAGGTCTCAGCCTCCCGAATGCTGGGATTACAAGCGTGCACCACCACGCCCGGCTCATGATTAATCTTAATAGAAAGGATCAACAGGAATGAACACTTTTGGAGAAGCATGTCCCAGGCCTGTTGTGGGGACTTTAGCTATGTTGCCTCTATAAATTTTTGTTCATGACCTCACACTGAGTGACTTGTATTTTTCCCATTTTTCAAATGAGACTATGGAGGTTCTAAGAAGCTAAGGAAACAGATTTGGGGTTTAGTGAGGACAGCCAAGACAGGGAACCAGGCTTGCTTACCTCCAGGGACCGAATACTTTGCACTCTGCCATGTGCTTTCATAGACTAGCTGGTGATGGTACATCTGGTTTGTCTGAACTAAAAAAAATAGCTGAATCCATTGCTGTGTGGGAATGATCAGGCCACTGCATGTGTTATTATTGCCGTAGTTAGGCGCAAACTCAGTGAAGTTCCCAGTATTTTGCAACCATTTTCCTTTTAAACTTTATCGGTTATTGTTTTATTTGTATCCCGTTCTCCAGTTCCTAGGGCACACCTTAGATCGTCCCACTTGTATGGTGACTTTTGTCAGTACCATATTCTCTTCCTGAAATTACATACACAGTGTCTGAAGAACAATCTGCAAAAATGTTCCCCATCCTTTGAGACTCACTTTGAATGCCTCTTCTCCCTGAAGTTTCCCTAGTTCCCCCCAAAAGATGTAAGTGCTTTTTCCTCCAACCTTCCCCAGCCCTGCTCTGAGCTTGCCACCTCTGGCACTACTGGTGATTTGACCGTCTGGACACCTGCTCATCTTCCTCCAAAGCAGGGGCCAGGGCAAACTTATTCTGTAAAGAGTCAAAGAGCAAACCGTTTAGGTTTTGCAGTTCATACGGTATGGCCATAACAACTCCACGTGACTGTTACATCTTAAAAGCAGCTGTAGCCAACATATAAATGAACTAGAAAGGCTCAATGAAACTTTATTATTAACAAAAACTGGTGGCGAGCTGGGTTTGGACCGTGGGTCCCAGTGTGCCAACCCCAGTGCCCGCTCACTGGTCCCTCCGGGTGAGTCACTCTGTCTTCCTCTAGCTTATTTTTGCACCGTGCTATACAGCCACACAGGCAGCACTCATAAATACTGTGGGGCTAAGTCGAAATTTTGATTGTTGGAATCAGAGATGTTTCTTGCAAAGCTATTGCTGAGGCCCTGAGAACTCTGCAGGGTCCTCTCCACCTGCGACTATTGTCTGCCAGAACCTTTTGACCTGTGGCTGGTTTTCCCCCAGGCTTAGGACCTTGCCTCAGAGCTTCAAAGTCAGCCTGACCTCCAAGGAACCATAAAACACCATATTTTATCAATCGCCTTCTCTCAAACTCAAGGAAACACCTGTAGGGTTAGGGTTGAAGAAAGTCACCCTCGGCTGTGGTTCTGCTAACGGAACAAAGGAAGCTACACAAAGTGATTCCTGATTCAAAAGAAAAAGGGAAAGGTGAGTTTCAGGGTATTGAGGAAAGCTGCAGACCCTTTCCTTTCACTGACTCAGCTGGCTTCTAAATTCGAACGTGAGCTGTCACAGAGAGCCACCTGCCGGGCGACTTCATTCACGAATTGAGTTGTAGAATTCAGCAGCTTCTGTACCTGACCATGGAGTCAATTCCAAAACACAATGGCTCATCTGGACCATTTGTTGGGGCAAACATTGTTATATATCTGTCATGTTTTATGCACTAAAACACTTCTGTCCTTCAACTTCCTGGGCATGCTCAATAGGTCACCTACCTTGGCTTCATATTTATTGTTAGCGTCTGTCCTAAGTCAGCTTTGACCGACTTCCCCACCCCCCTTCTTCTGGGAATTGAACCCAGAAATATTCTACCTCTGAGCTACACTGCCAGACTTTTTTTTTTTTTTTTTTTGCGGTACCAGGGATTGAACTCAGGGGCATTCTACCTCCGAGCTATACCCCCAGCCCTATTTTTTATTCTTTATTTTAAAACAGGGTCTCACTAAGTTGTGGAGTGCCTCACTAGGTATCTGAGGCTGGCTGAGAACCCGGATCCTCCGGTCTCAGCCTCCCGAATGCTGGGATTACAAGCGTGCGCCACCACGCCCAGCTAGACTATTTTATTTTGAAACAGGGTCTGGTTAAGTTGCTGAGGGCCTCACTAAGTTGCTGATGCTGGCCTCGAACCTGTGATCCTCCTGTCTCAGCCTCCCAAGTACTAGGATTACAGGCATGTACCACCAAGCCCAGCTGACCTCCTTCTTTCTCGTCTAAATTACTTGATATAGTAGAGATGATCTATAGATCCCTGACTGGGAATCATTGGTCAATTAGTTATAACAAGATAGAAAGAATAAAAAGAAAAATAATTCTCTAGGGAGATATAATGACCAGCAACTACACCTTCGGTAATTATCTATTTTCTTGAAGTCTTTCTGCCTGGGATCTTGTCTAGAAAGTCAGGGTAGATTGAAAGGGGTGGTATGTAAGCACAAACAGATGAAAAACCAATTTTGGAAGTTTAGTGATAAAGGAAATAGGTATCAGTTCTCTGTTTCTTGCCTTTCGAGGGGGCGAGTTTTCAGCAGACCCAATGCCTGCTGCTCTGCGTAGACGGCACATTGCTTGCAATGGTCGGGAAGAAAATGTGTTGATAGAGTCAACAAAATCATGCGCTCTGCTGTCAAAGCAGACAGACTCCTCCACCTTTGGCTGCAGAGACTCTCTGTTCTCCTTTCCTCCCTCTCGGCCCTTTCCCTGCATACCACACCCCCTCTTCTCCAAGACTCAAAATGAAACAGTAGGTTATTTTAAAGCCATGACCTGAGCAGGCCTCCTGGGCAGGCCGTTCAGCTGCCTTCTGCAGCGGTCCTAATTGCACACCTGCGGCCAAGCTACTAGAGGAAAAGTGAACCCACGTTCCTAGAGCCAGCTCCCAGGACCACGCTGCTGCTAAGAAAAGCATACCACTTAGTTGTCCTCTAATTATTATGAGATCACATGCATGCATATTGTTTAAAACAACGGAAGTGAGCTCTAGGTAAAAACTGCTTCCATTCTCCTGACGTGTGTCCCTTCATTTAGCTGCCTGTAAATGCTGACAAGTGATTCTTTTTTTTGCGGTACTGGGGATTGAACCCAGGGGCATTCTACCTCTGAGTTATACCCCCAGCCCTATTTTTTATTCTTTATTTTGAAACAGGGTCTCACTAAGTTGTGGAGTGCCTCACTAGGTAGCTGAGGCTGGCCTCGAACCCGGATCCTCCGGTCTCAGTCTCCCAAATGCTGGGATTACAAGCGTGCGCCACCACGCCCGGCTTGACAAGTGATTCTTAATCAAACCACCTAGATGAGGCCTCTGTTTCAGGCCTGCAGCTCTGTCTGCTCAGGGGTCCACACTTAAGTTATCATCCTGTTGCGTTGGTCGCGGGCATTTCTTTCTTGTGGTAACGCGTGGAAGGAGAAAGGGTAAAGGTGAGGACTGGGGTGGAGGAAGCAAACGAAAGGCCAACTTCGGCAGGTATAGCATTGACATTGTTACTCACATGTGTTGGGAGGCGTTGGGGTACAGTTTTGAAAACTGTGGGGCCGAGTCCTCGGGGCCGTGGGGCGCCGCGTGGCTGATCACCATCATAATGGGCCTATGGGGATACATTCTCTTAGACATTTTGAAGTAATTAATGCTCTCGTTAGTGATTAAGTCTGTGAAGTAGTCCTGAAACATACATTCGACACAAAACAGAAATTACAAAAGGTGACAGTCATCAGAGCACATTTGAATACTGCTTTCCTCTGAAGCAACTCACTGAACGAAGAGGTAAGGTCTAAAGCAGGGAGAAAATCGGTACCTTCTAGGGCAGCAAAACTACCTCGGGAAAAGAGAAAACCAGTTGCCAGTTAATTTCTAGGGTTGCTGGCTTAGCAACATACCAAAAAAAAAAAAAAAAAAAAAAAAAAAGTATCTTAAGTAATGCACAATTTAGCAATTAGGGAAGAAAAAAGGCAAGTTGTATTTGCCCAAGATAATGATCGAACCTGGCAACACGAGTTGCTAGAACACATGAAACACCGGATACATATTTCATTCTCAGGTTTCGTTGATGTAATTCGTTGGCAAAAAAAAGTTTAATTACTTCAAGGGCAGGAAACACCCACGCCCACTTCAAATTCACAGTTGCAGAACACACATACAGACACACACACACACACACACACACACACACACACACTCATGCACATACAAATGCACAAACATAAGAAAGAATCTTTTCCTCAAATTTAAAAAGTATTCACCTTTGGGACTAACACAATAATGGCTAAGCAAAGCCGCAGCCCAAATCCAGGAGCAGAGTGGAAAGCGGCAGCATTTTTATCAATTAATTTACTTGAAACACTTAAATATGGGGAGCAGTTGATTTCCTGCAGATTATACTCTGTTAATTGCACAACTAAAGTGATACAGCTGCTGGGATTACAGCCTGATTCGCCAGTAAAATGACCTAATAACCCCCAGTCAGCGGAGTTGATGCAAGTCTGTAAGGCAGAGGGAGGAAACGGAAGAAAAAGGAAAGAGAAGATAAAAACTTAAAGTAAAACACCTGCTTTCTCTAAGGGTGTATCATTGGCCTGGAGCTCCAGTATAACCTTTATTCAGGAAGTCCCAGGCCGCGATCACCACGTCAAAGACTCCCAGGCCTGTCTGGTCACATGCTATGGATTTAAGGACCAGAACATCTGCAAACACAGTACCAGAGGGATAAAACTCTGTGTCACATGCCATTGTTAGGACAAGTGCACAGGCCGCCCCCTTCATCCAAGGGGGTGTCAGTTTTCATTTCTTTCCTCGCTAAAAAAAAATGGGGGGACAGTTTTCTTTGACACCTAATCAGCTGCGATAATGAGCAAGTTGGGCTGATTTAGTATTTGGAGAGATTCTTGATTACTTTGCTCTCTTTAGGACAATAGGGAATGAAAGGTTAATAGCTTGAACAAGGAGCCAGAGAAGCATCCCTACAGATAGAGGACCGTAGCAGTGACAATTAGTGCATGCGGCACGGGTAGTTTGCATGCGATGATTATATCCGCAACCCGGGAAATGACCTGGAGTTGGTGATGGGTGAGCCACTCTAGGCTGCTTTCTCTTCGTCTTGTAAAATGAGGACATTGCTCAAATTTGCCTCCACGGGCCCTGCCAGCTTTCCACTCGGATGAGCATAGAAGCCTGTTAGCAATGCTTGCGAATTCATTTGCATTCATTGTGTTCTAACGCACTCAGGAGATCAGGACTTATGCCTCATCTCCCTCCAGGTCACCTGTGCTCAAATCAGGCCACGAATAAAGTTAGCAACGTGTCAACAATGTGAACCTCCCTCTTTCTGTTTCTGGCCATACAAGTTGCGTGAACACAAACCATAGGCTAGGTGCCCCAGCCTGTGGAGATGGTTGCTAGGTAAAGAGTCTATTCCTGGCTTCTATTAAGAAAATGAGGAAGAGACAGGTATGTCTAGAAGGGAAGGAAGTATTTTAGGCAAATTAGCTGGTTTAATTCAAAGCTATTTCCCCCCCTTGCTCCTGATCTGGATTTTTTTTTTTTTTTTTTTTTTTTTTTGGTGGTACTGGGGATTGAACTCAGGGGCATTCTACCTCCGAGCTATACCCCCAGCCCTATTTTTTATTCTTTATTTTGAAACAGGGTCTCACTAAGTTGCGGAGTGCCTCACTAGGTAGCTGAGGCTGGCCGCGAACCCGGATCCTCCGGTCTCAGCCTCCCAAATGCTGGGATTACAAGCGTGCGCCACCACGCCTGGCTTGAAATATTTTAATTTAAGTAAGCAATCACAACACCTTTGTGAATTTTTAAGTCAACTCTAGGGTCCACTTGTTAAAAGAACTGTGCAACATGTCCATTTTAGTTTTTATGAACTGATTTGGAAATCTTATGATTGATAGCCTTGGAGGCTTGCACGGGCTCTCACCGCCACGGGGCAGGTGTCCTGGTCACATCCATTCAGCTTGGTCAGACAGGAGCAAAAGCAAGGAATGTGGTTTCCCAGCCTTTAATTATTGCACTTGTCTGCTCTTATTTTTACATCTAACTCTGAAGCAACAGACAAAAATATACTTTCACCCCATTGAAAAGCAAAATAGTACAAGATGAACATTTGATTATATGAACAAGTCCTCCAGAGAGAGGACAAAACAAAAAACAGAGCAGAGGATGTATAATTTCTTGATGATACTTTAATCAAGGGCTGATTGCCTTCATCCTAATGAGGGGGAAAAACTACACAAAGGCAGTGTTCCTTGAGAGTCTTTTTCTTGCCTGGAGTTGAAAATTACCTTAAAATTTCTCATTCTAACATTGTGAGAACATAGAAAGCCAATCTTGTGGATAGTTTAACTCACTGAAAATGGCTCTCCCCCATTATGCACGAAGTAAATTGATGTAGTGTAAAAGTGCCTGAAAATTACCTTTGCATAATCAAATCCATGCTTTTCTTTGATGCCATTTCGACAAACAGTGTAATTATAGAAACGAGAATTCTTGATTAATCCAAGCCATTCTCGCCACCCAGGAGGGATGTAGCTGCCATTATATTCATTGAGGTATTTTCCAAAAAAGGCTGCAATGAAAAAAAGGATTATTTTTTATGTGACATGATTAATTGTAAATAAATGAGTAAGTATGAAATTATGACTTGAAAAAGAGATGGTAACATGAAAGTCAATCAAAGTCACAGTACTGCCAAAATAGTATTAGTGTAATACAGTACTCCAATCCTTTGGCAAAGTGATATACACACATTTTCCTTTTGAGTCAATGTAAGTAGCACCAAAGTACGTGGTTACAGTTCAATAAAATCACCATAATGACTAGAGCACTCTGGGGAACCCATTTCTTACGGTTCTCTTGGAATAAAACCAGAATTTATTCTTTTATTAAGTTGATGTAGCAATCAGAGAAATAGCCAGTGCGAGTTTGGGATACTATGATCGGGCAAGTGTTGGGGAACTAAAAGTTGAGTCTTCATGACAAGTTTTTTTTTTTAACTCACTGAAAGTTGTGAAATAAAAGGATGCTATTGAAAAAAAGCTCATCATGATTTTCACATATTTAGAGAGCACACATTTTTCAAACCAGGGAACTGTGGTCAATCCCATTTTTATGGATATGATCATGTTTTTGTCATGTGTGTTTTATGTCATGTGTATCTTATGGCCCTGAACATCTACTATTGATGACAAAAAATTCCGAGAACATAGAGTTTCTACACAGATTATTAATATGCACAGAATGACAGTATAGTAGAAGTATATGAGCCACAAAAACACCACTATTCATTAAAGAGGTCCCTGAAAAGGCCTCGTGTTTGTAACTTTGGCATATCACATCCAACAAAGGCCACTACACAACAAGACTGACTGTTTCTACGTAGAAGACGGCAGAGTTTGTCCTCTGCTAAAGGAAAGGGCAAAGGAGTCCGGGAGGTTGGGATTTCTGGAACAAAATGGGTTATATATTGGAGCCAAATACCTTATAACTATTAGAAGGGTAGCAATAAATGTATTCTTGGTACACTTTTGACAGAAAAAAAGCGGATGCTATTAGTAATTCCAAAAACACCAGGAAAACTTACACAAACAAGCATTTTTCTGGATAAACCTAAATGTTTGGCCACTCCATTTAGCCAGAGCCTTCCCCTTAAGTATGAAGAGGTAGAAAGGACTCTTCTTTATGTATGTATGTGCAGGCACATGTCGATAGGTGGGTGCTGTATGTATACTCACAAGTACATATGCATATTATGAAAGTTTGAGGTTTTCCAATTCTTATAAGATTGTGACCTTTTCTGGGGGGAGAGACCATGTTCTGTGGCCAGCCAGATGCCTTCCACATTGAAGCCACTTCCCAAGTTCATTGAGAAGGTTTTATAGATGCCTCCATTTACACATAGAGAGAAAGTTCTGGAAGACTGGCTTGGGATGATAAAAATTATTTCAGAACGGAGGGACTGTGTGTGTCCTGGGGATTGAACCCAGGGATATTCTACCTCTGAGCTATACCCCCAGCCCTATTTTATTTTTTATTTTGAAACAGGGTCTCACTAAGTTGCTGACAGCATCCCTAAGTTGCTGAGGCTGGCCTCGAACCAACAATTCTTCTGTCTCAACCTCTCAAATACTGGGGTTCCAGATGTGCACCACTACATCCGGCTAAATCTTAAACTTATCTGATGAATATCATTTCTGTAGCCTAGCCCTTTAGCTTGCATTCATGGTTGATACACAACTCCCTGAAATCTCCATCTAAATGTTTTCCTTGTTCCTTGAAACCATCCAAAACGGAATGAACCATTTTCTTTCAAACTTCCTTCACTCCCCAGCTGTCTTTTCATTCTCCGAGCAGCACAGTCACCCTCCCTATCAGATCCCCCAACCCAGAGCCTCCTGGTTCCGCTTGCTGAGCCGCAGCCACCTCCTGTAGGTTCCACTTGGGTGACAACACTTGAATCTGCCCCTTTTTCCCCTGGTGGCTTGACACTCCTCATGGATGCTGATGGTGTCATGACCCCTTTCCCAGCCAGGCTGCAGCTGTCACCACTGAGGATCAGGGTGGTCACACCCCCTCTTGTCATAATCCTGGATGACCCTTGTTGCCCACAGAGCCAAGATGAATGTTCCAGCTTGCCTACCTTGGGTGTGGACCATACCTCCCCCTTTGTAGCCCATCTGCCATTTCCCTGTTAGTCGTGCCCTCTGCAGCTGGTGTGCTTCCTTGGTATGCCCTCTGGTTCTCCCTCTTCCCTGGCTTGCACCACTGTCTCCATGCACCTCTCGACGACTCAACGCCAGAGCAGGTGCTCTTTCCCCCTCGCTCTGTCTGGATCCCAGGGCACAGCAGGCTGGCGGCTCTAACACCCTCTTCTTTTCTCCCAGTGGAATACCCATGTTCACATACAAGCTCAATCCCCCTTCCACTGAAGCTTGTTGAGGACAAACATTGCCTTTGCCTCCTCTCTGTACCCTGCCCTCCATCCCCACACAGAGCACAGGGCTCCATCGCTCTATTTCATGAAGTGGGGTTCCTGGACTCAGTGTATTCTGGGGATTCTACAAGTTGTAGACTTGTACAATCTTGTGTTTTCACTGGAATTCCAAGATTCACAGCTGGATTTGTTTTTCTTTTCTTTTTTTTTTGTTTGTTTGTTTTTGTGGTACTAGAGATTGGACCCACAGATGTTCAATCTCTGAGCTACATCACCAGCCTGATTCTACTTTTAAAAAAGTAAAAAGTAAAAAATATTTAAGTTTAAATGTAAAAAAATAAAAAAAAAAATAGAAAGAGAGTCTCATTAACTTGCCAAGGCTGGCTGTGAACCTGTGATCCTTCTATCTCAGCCTCCCAAATTACAGGCGTGCACCACTGTGCCTAGCTCCAAGATATTTTTATAGAATAGAGCTTAAGAGTTTTTGAAGTTGATATTTCTCTTTGACTTTATTTTCTTGGAAAAACAAAAACAAAACCTAGACTGGAGTATGAAAAACACGGCCACATTTACTTAAATGTTGAATCTGTGAGTGAGTGAAACAACCAAGTGGTCAGTTGATGAATGCCCCTGCTCAAGGATCCTGCCGGGGCCCCGGGCAGGTCACTGCGTACAGGACAAAGTCCCAGAGGGCCTTGAGTCAGAGGCTCAGGATGTCCCTCTGAGCTGACTATTGGCAGGAGGAATTCTTTAAAGACTGTTTGGCCTTTTCACATAGAACTAGATGATTTTCCTTTTCCAACAAAATGCAACATGACTTAGAGTCATTCGCAGCAGACAAGGGTTAGTTCAGAGAGGACTATTCCCAGAAGTCTCGTAATTAGTAACCTTGGGTCAAACTCTCTTCTTTGGCCTCCTCATCCCTGGGGGTTTAACCTACTTTTCTCCTCCTCCTCCTCCTCCTCCTTCTCCTCCTCCTTTCTTTCTCCTCCTTTCTTTCTCCTCCTCCTTCTCCTCCTCCTTCTCCTCCTCCTTCTCCTCCTCTTCCTCCTTCTCCTCCTCTTCCTCCTCTCCTTCTCCTCCTCTCCTCCTCCTCCTCCTCCTCCTTCTTCTCCTCCTTCTCCTTTTCCTCCTCCTCCTCCT